>JAYDZE010307271.1:0-18574 GCA_034509125.1 Monilaria moniliformis | reverse complement strand
CCACCCATATCGCCGCCCCACCACGGCCGCCGCAGCGTGGCTTTCAGCCGCCCAAGCGGCTGATCGCCCGGCTGCGGTCCGGCGATTCCCTCCCCAACCCAGCCGCAATGCAGCGGCCCCCATTCCCGGCCGAAATTTAACGCTGCCCTAAAAGGAGGTAAAGACAAAAGAGAAAGAGGTGCACAATAAATAGAAAAAAGATAGAGAAAAGCCGAGCAAGAAGACGGCAGAGCAGAAATAAGCAATGTGATATAATTGGAGGAGCAATAATCGAATTTAAGTGGGCTCGATTCTCAACATACCCTTCCATCATCACTCCCTCTCTCTCTTTCTCTCTCTGGTTATACATACATAATATACCTCATTGTGTGTGTTAATAGGCTGGCATTAGGTATGTTATGACACATCATGCTCTACCAATAATTTTGTAGCTGTCAAATGCTAATCATCAGATAAACGAGCTGCACCCTTTTTGAATCAGACTGCTACTACCTAGATGCTCTCAGTAATTCATTTTCAATACCAGGGGAGTTTTAATTATCAGTATCTTGGGGAAATAATTATGGATTTCTTTGGAGGAATTATTTTTCCGATTCATCCGGATCTATGCCATCAATTTTTCTCAATTAATAAAATAGACGAATTTTATTAAAGAATAAAAATAAAATATGACATGAGTTGGATTTATTATTCTAACAAAAATTTTAATATATTACTCAAAAATAAAAATAAATATGAATAAATGAATTAAAAGAAAAAAAGAAAGAAAAAAGACAAAGAAAAGACAAAAAAAAAAACAAAACAAAAATAAATAAAATAAATCAAAAAAGAAAATAAATGAATTCAAAGAAAAAACCCAAAAAGACAAAGAAAAGATGGAAAAAAAGAAACGAAATTAAATAGAAATAAACGAAACAAATAAAAAAAGCTTCAAAAAAATAATTGATGGCACTGAGTTTCACACCCAACACCTATTGCTTTGATAAAAGTCTTTTACCACTAGACAAACCATTCATTTTGTAATTATGACAACATAAATACTTATATATTCAAAAAGTGAGTGAGGTGAAAGTGAATAATTTATCCAACATCGAAAATTTAACATATCTTATACTTACACCTACTTATTTATATCACATCTTTCATCCCAGATCAAAAAAGAGTGTGGTGAAAGTACTTATAAATATGATCATTCACCATAGCTATAAATTCCCATAAAAAAGAATGATTTTTTATTTTCTATAAAAATAGAAAATTGAATTTTGATTTTAAAAAAAATCAATTTTCTAATTAAAAAAATGGTTTCTAAAATTCTGAAAAAAAAATAATAAAAATTTATTGCCAAACGTGCGAAGCACGCCCAGCAAGTGGGCAATACGCATGCCCGTGATTGGCCCGCGAGAGGGCGCGTGGCGAGCTGCCCCTCCCATTTTCACGCCACTTCGAGCATCTCGTCCCGTAAATCCTCACGCAACGCATCTCACGTTCGTCCCGTCCCGTCCCGCTGGGCAGGATGAGCGCGAGACGCGTTGCGAGATAGGCGGAGAGACGAGACACACGAGACGGAGGGAAAGAGGGTGGGCTGTCCCACCACACGCCTCACCCCTCTGTGGCCAATCAGAGGGCGCGTTTCTCCCACTCGCTGGCCCTGCAAGTGGGCGTCATTTTGATGTCAATTTAATTTTATTTTTTTATTTTTTTGAATTCGAAAAATTAAAAAAAATAATTTATTTCCAACGACACTTATAACAACTAGCTTCAATTTATTTTTTATTCATCCACACTCCTATAAATACCACACTTCACTCACTTCATTTTTTTACACATATTCTATCTATTTTTCTCTCAACTTCATCTTATTCATCACACTCTTTCAATTTTCGAGAGCCAAATTGTCCGGAGACGACAACCAAAACTAATGGCGAGATTGGTTAATTCGTGAGAGCTACGAGGGAAACACACTAGGCTCCGCCCAATCGTCGATTTACCTCATGTAGATGCCTCTATGGACATACCCCTACGAGCTCCCTGCCCAAGGGGCACACCCCAAAGAGCTCCCCACCTAGCAGTTGGACGACATTCAACTCTCCGACGAGCCGACGGGCCGCAAAGTTCGAGAGACATACACCTCGGGCAAAATGAAATGGATCTTCAAGGTGTATGTCAATACAAGCGATGATTCCATCGTCGAAAACCAACAAAAATACAAAGTGTTTTGGGACTGAGTTGTCGCTGCATACAGTGCAAACCGACCGACATCTACCCCAGCACGTACGCAAAAAATCATTTGGGCTCATTTCGATTGAGTTAGCCTGAAATCTCCAAGTTATGCGGCATCTACAACAACTTGGAGAAGGATTAGGCAAGCGGCGCAACGAGGTGGACATTCTGAAATCTGCCATGAAAGTCTACCAAAACGACACTAGCAGACCGTTCCAGTACGTCGTCACTTGGGAGAGGGTCCGTAATGTCAACAAGTGGGCGGGTGGCATAGATTCGGCGCTTAAGCGCATGAAGCATACTTTGAGCGACCACTACTCCACAAGCAGTGGAAAAGGATCCGGAGGTGCGAGCGAGGGGGCGTCAGGGAGGTCGAGTCGTGCCCATTCGATCGGAACGAAGGCGGCAAAGAGAAGGGAAAAACGTTGGCCTCGAGCAGTGCAACATTTCAACTGGACCCGGAGGCGATGAAGGCGGCCAACAAAACACCCATGTACAACTTGTTGGCAAAAACATATTCCAAAGACACTAGTGCTATGACGTATCAACAATTGGAGGTGTACTGAAGATTGATCACCAATCTCCAGAAGGATTTGGATATATTGCCGAAGGATTAGTAATCGTAGAATTTTTAATTATGTAATTTTCAATTTTCAATTTTCAATAATATGTTTGTAGGATTTTAAATTATATAATATTAGGATTTTTAATTTATATAATTTTTATTTCTTTAATGAAATACGCCTATTTTATTAATTCAAAAAATTATTTTAATTAGAATATATAACAAATATAAGAAATAAGGAATGAATTAAAAATTAAAATATGGGTCCCATGAGTAGTGCAAGAGAAGAGATTTAAGGGATAGAGATGTAGGTGTTGTCTCCTAGTTAAAGGAGACAAAAAGTATTGTGGATACTATGAATAGTTGATGAATAGTGTAAGGGAATTGATGGTTAAAAGATGAGATTGTGGATGGCCTAAGTGATACTTCATTTGTCCTACTCAAAATTTCTCATTATTTTATATGAAAATTAAAAAAAATGATATTAGAGTATAATGTGTAATGGTCACATGTATTTTTAAAAAGAACGAAAATTGATAGACAAAATAATTGAATTTTTGGTATAATTAGGCCAATAACTATACAATTAAATTTATTTATTATTTTCTAAAATGAAATAAGACAACTCAGAAAGAAAAAAAAAAGTAAGACACTTAAATGGGACAATGAGAGTACTTAATTTTGTCGAGCTACATCTATTTTCAGATGGAATAGTCTAATCTTTTTCAAAATGCAAATTTACTCCCCTAAAAAATGCAATTTTGCAATTACACCTTTTTCATAAGAAAGTCATACAACCTTATACATCTTTTCTAAATTAAAAAAACAAATACAACAGCAAGTCGATCGAACGGATTGTATCTTACTTATAAGTCGGCCAGAGTTAAAATGGTAAAAGGTTAAGGCTAAGTGCGTAAAATTATTTTAAGTTCATCTTATATTTCAATACCAGTTAGATAAGTATATATATTAAAGTTACCAAAGTGTATGTCAAAATATAAAACATTAAGGGCATGTTTGGTAGTCTTGACCAGATATGACAAGATAAGAAAACCGTAATAGAAATTGAGATAAGAATCAAGATATTGACCAAGATAAATATTTATATTTGTTGTTTGGTAGATAAGATAGAAATGTAGATAAAAATAAATGAGGTGTTTGATAACCTAGATTATTTTATAAATATGATGTGAAATTACTTTTTTGCCCATTTTTAAATTGAGGAGGTATGATAAATTAATTAATTAAGTTGTGATTAACTACTTAGTTAATTAATTAATTAATAGTGATTAATTTAAATAAAATGAAGACTCTTCTGCCAACAATGTTGAAAAAATATGGTGAACAATCCCAGCCTCGGCGACAGTGAAGCCATCTCAGACGAACAATCCTCGTTCAGGCAACGACGAATCCACCAAAGTCAATCAATAATGGCTCTCGGCGATCAAACAAATTCATCATAACAAAATCAAACAAAATTGCAAAATATTTATGGAAAAAAGATTTCAACCAAAATCGAACCCAACAACTAAAATCAAACAAAATTGCAACCAAAATCGGACCCAACAATCAAAATCGAACACAGCAACCAAAATCGAACCCAGCATAACTGAAATCAAACAAAATTGCAACCAAAATTGAACAAAAAATGTTGAATTTCTCGAATAGATTTCATAGATTTCGAGGCTCAGGGAAGCTCAGAAATCATCTGAGTTTCATCATCATAGCCATCGAGCACAGAACACTGCCATCGAACCCCAGCAACCAAAATCCCCAACAATCGAAAAAAAAATTTGCAACCAAAATCGAACCCAACCTAGCAACCAAAATCAAACCCGACAACCAAAATCAAACCCAGGAAATACATGCAAAGTTGGGTAAACAAAAACCCAGCCACCAAAATTAAAATCAAACGAGAATGGCTCAAATTTAGGACTCTTCGAACCTAGAGATTCAGTCACTGCCATGGCTGCAAATCTAGTTGCAAGTTAGTTGCCATCTAGGTTTGCCTAGCCAAGCTATGGCAACCTACCATCTCGTTCGAGCTCAACCAAAGCCCATCTTCGATTTTGCACAAGAATCATCACTACCAAGTTCGATTTCGTAGAAGAATCATCACTATCAAGTTCGATTTCGTACAAGAATCATCATAGCTAAATTGGATTTGCCCCTAAAATTCGAAGCCAACCTTCGATTGGAGACATTGAAGCGAGAGTAAAAGCAGAAAAAATTTCAGTATCTTGTGTTACTATTGAACACAGAGAGTTTATCGCACCAATTTCGTATGATTAGGTATGCAGTCACAACAGTGAAATGGCGGACTGTGAAACTAGGGCCGTCGCCTAACATGAGCCGAACCGAGAAAGAATTAGAGATACCAAACAACCACGACGACACTGTTAAAGGAAGAATCAAATGGGTTATCTAAAGCTAAGGGGGTTACAAAACGCCCCTAATGGATAAAGGAAGACAAACTAATAGAAGAAATAGAATTTTGATATCTTCATGAGGAATATTATATCCATGCCAGTAATAGTAGGTCGATTTGTAATCCCATCACTCATAAACTTTTATTCTGCATTATAATATGATTTTATAAATGCTTCTTTTATTTTGAAATTTATGTGTATTTATTATAATAACTATATAATATCACATCATACATGATTCTAAAAATTAATGAGGTAAAAAGAAAAGAGAAAAATAGGAAGCTAGTAGTATAGGGGGGCGTAGGTGTGGGTTACTAATACGTACGTGTGCACATATATAGGTAGGCTGCTACACCATGCTGCTCCTGCACACTGCTGCCACTAGATTCTCACTGTTGCTATCTTTTACTTGCTTAACTCATCCTCTTTCTCTATAATTTACATATTTCATTTTTCTTTTTAAGTTAACCCCCACCCTACTATATATTTATTGAAAACTCATTACCTCATCCTTAAATGCTTCCATTATTCCATTATTAGAATTATGGTTACGACTTTTTTTTTTTTTTTTTTTAAAGTTTGTTTAGGGAATTGGGTTTATTACGTTAGGCTCTTGATCAAACAAATTGAGTTATGTTTTTTAAGTGTTTATATATATATTTTTCCTTTTCCTTTCAAAAAATAACTTCCTCATTTGGCTACTCTTTCTTTATTGTTCAACGAAAAAACTATCTCATTTTCACGATCATCTTGTCGATAGAAACTTTCCTCATTCTTTTAGGAAACATATAGGATTACCCTCTAATTCATTTTCCAAAAGATTGAGATGTATTTTTATATATGTACGTGCCTATATATATATGTAACCTAAGTACTTTAACTATTGTTGGAATTTTGGATTTTTCAAAACAAATTGCTATTTCGTTGTACCAACCTAAATTACTTATTGTATGTTTCCCACTATGGTTCAATCTTAATTGATTTTTTATTAAACTAAAGATAATTAGATTTTTCTGAAGATTTTTTATTTAATAAATGTCATTATCTTTTTTATTTTTGAAGGTGGCATTCCTAGTGAGTTTTTTTCATGAAAATGCTATAAGTGTTTGATGAGTTGTTGATTTGATTTGTCACAAAATTGGGCACAAATATGTTTGGACACTCAACGTACAAGAATTTTATTTCTTTTACCCCCCAACTCGATTTGTAGCTGGAATATACTTGTTGTGCAATGAAATTTCACCAACTATCAACCTAGCTATCCCACTACTGATAGTGAAATAAATAGAGTAAAAACAATATATTGTTCTTGCCATGCTTTAACTGTCTTGTCCGTTTTCACTAAGTAATAAATTGAGATTAGGATGCAAGTAACTTTTGTATGGATATATACTCTACTGTCCGAAAATATTAGAAAGTCAAACAAGAGAAGTGCATTGGAAGTTTATATAGTTCATTTACTCTCTCTTAGGCTTTGTGAGATTATGCACATTTATACCTAAAAATAAATTTTCATACTAGATCTTTTCATATAACAAAACCTACATATAGTCTTCATGAGTGACCTCATCAATATCAATATTATTTGAGACAAATAATCTACATATGTAAATCTTTATTTAACTCTAGCTCCAAATTCATTTATCCTCCAATATTCAACTCTCACGAATGATTTTTTCACACATATTTACGTAACAAGAGATTTTAAAATCAGATTTTTGTACCAGATTTTTGCCTTATAATAAAGATTGCATATTCCTTCGCGAGTGATCTCACCGATATTTTCTAAGACGAGAGTGTTATATGTCATTTTGTCTAATTTTTAGGTTATAACAATTAATCATAATTCATAAAGGAAAAACTTGTGTACATCCGCCTATGAGTGAGTATTCGGTTTTCGGTTCGGTTTTTTGCCCAAATCGAACCGAACCGAAAAATCAATTTATTTTTTTTAAATTAAAACCAAACCGAACTGAATTACACGAAAAACCGAAATCCAAACTATGAATATCGATCCGAACTGAAAAACCGAAATTTCATAAAATTATACGAAAAACCAAAAATCCAAAACATGTATGTATGTATATATTTATGTAAAAATATAAATATATGCATAGAATAAATATATATGTACATATGTAAAAATATATACATATATTTAGTTACTATTATATTATTAATATATATAATATTAAATCTAAATTTGGTTTTTCGGTTTATAATATATCCGAACCGAACCGAAAAATCGAAATTTGTGAAAAATCAAAACCGAATCGAATCGAAATCCAAAAAAAACCGAACTAAATTTATATTTCAATTTAGTTCGGTTCGAATATCCGAATTTCGAATATTTTGTTCACCCATACATCCACCCCATTATTTTATTAATAGTACGATTGAGGTCTACTAGTCACAATTAAAATTAATTTATGGGATATATGCAACGTGCATTCTCATCGGAGTGTGTGCCGTTGAAAAAAATGACAAATTACACCATTAATAAATATATACGTAAAGGAGGGATGTGATTGGGAAATGGAAAAACTTATAGAAAACCGTTAGGTGATTAGTAAGTGCGTGTATTGTCAAGCAGATAAGTGTGTGTTTGAGGGTGAAAGGCATCAGCGCAGCACACAATGCATACGAAAGCTACAAATTGGTGCAAAGTCGCAATGCCTCAGATATTTAAGGATGTATTAGGCATCTTTTTTGGGGTGTTGAGTTTCACAACACATACCCTACCGTTTTAGGAGGACCCTAAACTCACTTCAATCACCTTTTTTTTTAGGACAAATTGTCAGAAAAATCATAAAGTTTGGTCAAATTTTGATCAATCTAACAAGTTTTAAAATCAGCCGATTATATAACTTTAACAATTTTCGCAATTGTCACATAATGCTTGATTTAGGGAAAATTATTGCTGATGTGGTCGACGAAAAATCTTGTACGAGCAAAACATCCGGCCTCTGAAACGACGTCGTATAATCCACGTCTGCGACACCTAGTTTGCCACATCATCAATTTAGAATACGTATGCGACACAACAACAATTTCATACACGTTGGCCACTAAAACATTTTTCCATGGGACAATTGCGAAAATTATTAAAGTTATGATATAATCGGCTGATTTTCAAACTTGCGGGATTGACCAGAATTTGACCAAATTTGATGATTTTTCCGACAATTTGCCCTTTTTTTTACTACCAAACTATGATATTAAACTAAATTACTGCTGTTTGTACATAAAAGAATATAACAGCCTCTTCATATAGGAGCATTTTCTTCAAGGTTTGTATATTTGACGGTTTGAAAGATTTAAGACCATATCATTAATTAGATAAATACATACACCACTCTAAAGAAATTTGTCAGTGCATCAGCAGAGAATTGAAAGATTCAAGAGGACAATATATTCATATCTCTGCACGTAAAATTATTGATAAAGTGGACTTTCAAAATAGTATATACAGATATCAGTATAATACATTATTACATTACTTATAATGTTTAGCACATATGTATTGAAAATAAATATTTATAATTCATATATTATTTAATTTTAAAAATTTAAATTTGATTTTCACCATGACGCTATAAAAAAAAGCGGATTTTAGTGAGCAAAAATTACCGAGCACCACTATTGCTCGTAAATTACCAAACACCTCCCTAGCACCTAGCGAGCATGCCTTCTCATTAGTGAGCACGTAGAAACGAGTTGGAAGAGGGGAAAACTTATACTCGTTACTGAGCACAACAATGCTCGGTCCGCTACCGAGCATCACTCTAGTTGGTAAATCACATCATTACCGAGCATTTTATGAGCATCGGTAGTAGGGCTCGGCATATTGGCGCAAAAAAATTATCCGAAGGTAGTGAGACTCCACCAAGCACAACGGTGCTAGGTCTTGAGTTTAATTTTTAAAAAAAATAATAAATTAAGGTTACTGAGAACACATGTGCTCGATAAATTCTAATTCACTTTTGTCGAGCACGACGATGTTCATTAACTTGTTTATTACTTAATATATTTAATTAACGTGCTCAGTAATTATAGACGTATGAAAATTATTGCCTTTTTTGGGGGTCAGAAAACTGGGCGGGACAATTCCCACGCGAAGGGAACACAGTGCTCGGTAAATGTGAAATGTGGGAGTTTTCCGCTAAGTTAGCGAGTAGACTGTGCTCGGTAAGAGTACTCGCAAATTGAACAGAATAAAATAGATAGACCAAGAGTTCTACCATATCTTTGCAACTTTTCTTTCAAATTTCCGTTTCATTTCTCGACTATTCTCAAAAAATGTCCTTGCAAATTTTTGTTGTCCTAGATTGATGAGATGAACAATTCCTACTCGTTATTAGACCTTACATACAAAATAAAATGTTAGCACTTTTTACCTTTTATTTTTAGTGTTAAAATCGAATAGTTTTATTTTTGTTCTTGATTAGGTGATTTCCAAATTTAGAGACTAAAATATAAAATTTTACTTGTCGGTAGATTGGCAAAAGACCATGAATCTGCATACCATATGGCTCTTGCACTAACGACTAAACCAAATTTGCCAACAATTTTATAGTAAAAGATCATATTTCATGAATCCACCAAACCAAAAAATAATTAAAAAATAGCATAAATCCATTTATCTCCTGCTTGCGACTTGCGAGTTGACGACGCCGACGTTGAGTGGAGACAGGACGATGGATGTTGGTCGCCGACACAAAGCTGCAGTCTTTTTGCTACTTTTTTGGCTTGCCGGGAGACGAATTTTTTTTGAAAGAATTGAATTGGGATTGGTTGAGTTTTCGTATAGCGCACTTGATTTTTTATATTTCAATGACTAAATGAGCCCATTTTCTTATCTACATTTTATAGGGCCTGTGGTTTGAATTTTATAAGGATACTTTACTAACTTTTTTAAATAATTATATAGAAATAAAAATAGTAATATTAAAAAAATTTGGGGTACAACTGTACCCTCTTGTTCTAATTGCGTCTGCCATTGCATATACATGATCTCGGTGCCGAATTTTCTGCAGATTTTTATTCCTATTGAACACATCTGCTTCATTAGAGTCGGGGACACCTACTGAGCCAGACACGGGTACACCTGAGCCACCACAACCCCAAGAGGATGAACACAACCGAAAATACATAAAGATTAGGAACGGCTTGTATGTTTTTTTTTTTTAATAAATTAGCGGCTCTTTTTATTTTTAAAGTTACTAACTATTTTGATTTGCAAATTGTAGCCTTCTAGAAATGCTTCCAAATTGTGTCGCGATTTTTTCAAGAAGGTTGAGGATACAAACAAAAGACTCTAACCAAAGAATATTTGGATATTTATTGGGATGAATTAAGATAATGAGTATTTTTTCTGAATTATGTTGTTTCTAAACGATCCTGGACTTGGCTAACAAGATAGATAGCCTATTAACAGGATTAGGAAATAAGTAGAGTATTAGGATCGCGACATTCGATTGTAAATAAATAATATTTTATTTATTTTATTTAATTATTTATTTGATTTTTAATAAAAAAATAACCAAGAAAATAAATAAAACAAAATCTGGAAAAAAATAGAAAAAATACAGATCACCAGGTGTGCTCAGTGGATTGTAAATTATATAAATATGAAAACATTTATCTGAAAATATTACCGAGCACACGTGGTGCTCGGTGTGTAAAATATTAATGTATTCAAAAAACATTTACTAAGCAAGACGATGATCAATAAGTATATATCAAAATAATCAAAATATATTACCGAGCACCGAGGTGCTGGGTAATATGTCACTAGTTTGTCGTCTACCTTTGTCGTTTTTTATCAAGCAAAAGCTGATGCTCGGTAATGTGTTTATGTTGTGCTCAGTACGTACTCAATAACTTAGCGATGAAGCTGATTCCGAGCACATTTGGTGTTCAGTAGGTACTCGATATGTATGTTTTACCGAACACTTTGTGTAGTTAGTGAGGATGTCGGTGCCTGCTAAACGATCTCTCTTTTTCAGCGTCAATTATGTGACCTAATATATTAATTTCAGTTGCTCATCACATCATTGGCTTGATATATGGTTGTTTTTCTTTGAGGGGCTTAGGGGTAAACATTATTCCAAGTTAGTGACGCAAGATTCTAAATTTTTAGTTATCGACTATAATATATACTTGAGCATACTCATATACTATAAATAAATAAAAAACCGAAAAACTGAATTTATATTTAATATTATATATATATATATATATATTAATAATACAATAATAACTAAGTATATGTGTATATATATATATATAGAGATATATATTTAATATATGTATATATTTATATTTTTACGTGTATATATATATAATATTTCATATATATACATATATTTTTTGGATTTTCGGTTTTTCGGTTTTTTTTTTCGATTTTTCAGATAATTTTATGAAATTTTGGTTTTTTCGGTTCGGATCGGTTTTCATAGTTCAGATTTTGATTTTTCGGGTTCGGTTTTTCGGATAATTCGGTTCTGTTCGGTTTTTTGTTTTTAAAAAAATTCGGTTTTTTAGTTCAGTTCGGTTCGGTTTGAGCAAAAAACCGAACCGAAAACCGAATGCTCACCCCTACCCATAACCCTATATATTCAACATACGGGCTCTAAATTTGGTCCACATTCTCATTTTAATTTTTTATAATAATTCATCGTTTTTAAAAGAAAAAAAACAAACGTGGTGAATGAAATAACTGGATATATTAATAACGCAAAAAGCGGTAAAATGGATTTCATCTCATGCGAAAAGAATTTGACTTTTCTTCATAACACTTCACAGAATGCAGTATTTGTTGACGTAACATTCGTCACTAATTTGGCTAGAAAATAACAATCATCACTAAATTAAGTACTATGTTGGAGTAACACTTAGATACTCGCCCCTTCTATTATAACGTTTCAAAGTTTCAATGTCTCCAAGTACAGAAATTAAGGAATATAGTTTTATGGATATAACTTAAAAGGCCTACTTGGAAAATAATTTTTAAATATTTTTTGGATTTAATACATTATAAATGAGATATAATGAAATAAATAAAATAATTGGATTAAATATTATGTGCATTAGGGGTGCAGTGTGAATCTGGAAGCCTGACTCTTTGTATAGCATGCCAACATATGCACGCATAAATCTCTGCAACCAACTCCCATTGCATTTACTCCTTCCATCCAACCCCAACCCCCCCCCCCCCTTCCTTCTCTCTCTTCTCTCCCTCTTGAATATTATGTTGCCTGTTTTGGATCTCTTCTCAGGTGGCTTTTACAGGCCCTCTGCAGATTAGCCTTTATGACGACCCCTCCCCAAATCTATTCCATTTCCCTTCGGATTCAGTGCTTCAATTCCCCTCCACTCTCAATTATATAAATAACCCACCACAACTATCAAGTTCTTCTGCATGTATTCAGCACATTCAATTTTGAAATCCTCAAACATAAATTAATCAAGATGTTAGGAATGGAAGAGATTCTGTGTGAGTTTGAGAGGGATGATCAACAAGGCCTGCCTCCTGGCTTTAGATTCCACCCTACCGACGAAGAACTCATCACCTTCTACTTAGCTTCCAAGGTCTTCAATGGCACCTTCTGCGGCGTCGACATCGCTGAAGTCGACCTCAACCGATGCGAGCCGTGGGAGCTTCCAGGTACATTCTCTAGAGAGAGGGAGAGAGAGATGGTTGTATTTCTGCAAAACCCTAATTATTAAGCGAGAATATGTGATCCTATCCATGTTGTGCAGATGCGGCGAAGATGGGGGAGAGAGAGTGGTATTTCTTCAGCTTGAGAGACCGGAAATACCCGACGGGGCTACGAACGAACCGGGCGACCGGCGCTGGTTATTGGAAGGCAACGGGGAAAGATAGGGAGGTGTTGAGCGCTGCCAATGGGGGCCTTCTTGGGATGAAGAAAACCCTAGTTTTTTACAGGGGCAGAGCGCCCAGAGGGGAGAAGACCAAGTGGGTGATGCACGAGTACCGCCTCGACGGCGACTTCTCCTGCCGCCACACCGGCAAGGTCACCCGCCTTCCACTTTACGCCTTCAGGGAATTTCAGTGAAATGAAAAATGTTCTAATGATACACTTCTCCTTTTTTTCTAGGGTTGACTTTTTTTTTTTGCAGACAGTTTTTAATCAGAAATCGGACAAAAGGGTCACCAATGCGAACTGAATTTGATTTGATTTCGTTTTGGACAGGAGGAGTGGGTGATATGCAGAATTTTTCAAAAGATGGCTGAGAAGAAGAGTTTGGTGCAAGGCCAAAACTACTTATCATATTACAACCCAGTTACTTCATTGCCTCCATTGCTAGAGCCACCAGCAACACTTGATCATCAGCAAAACCCTCTTCTCTATCACACTGCTCAAGATCAATCGGAGCTGAAAGCCCTAATCAACCCGCTCGTGTCCCAACCCGATATCCTACCCGTTGGCATCATCGACCCGATCGAAAAGGACAGCTCCATGTTCCTGAAGCCGTTCATGTCGAACCAAGACTTGAGTTTGAAGGAGCTAAGCAACGCCATTGCGAAACAGTGCAAGAAAGAATCGGATTTTCGGAGTCATTTGCAGTATGTGTGTGGTGGTGATGGGGCTGGCAATGGCAAATATGAATATCCATTTGTTTTGGGGGGAAATTTGGCAATCCCATCAGTAACAGTGGATGATCACATCGTTACAGCTGCCATGGATGCTGCAGCCATTGATCATGTGATGTCAACTGAGCCGGCTTTTAGATGGTGGTAGAGAGAGATTCAAATCCCACCTCCCATCAAAGTCACTGGAGATTATTCTTGCCAGTCTTAAACATTTCAAATATCTTCTTCTTTCTTCTTGTTCACTATAAATCTAATAGTGGAATACTATAAAATATGTTATCTACAGAATCTAGAGATTCTGGATATGTGTATCTGTATCTGTTTCATGAATGTAAGCATGTAGCAGTAGCATTAATGATGGGGACTAAGGAATGACTTAGTACTATGTGTTGCTGTTTTTGTACAATATATTTGTTTATGCCAAGATAAAGATTTGCAATTTACAACTACTACTGTTTGGTATACAACCAAAATCTTTGATTTCTGGCACCAAAAAAGTGTAGATTTTATTGCAGAAGTGTTTTATGGGGTTGCCAAAAAAAAGTGATGGGGCTCGATTTGATTGGGGTACGGTGGATGATGTGATGGCAGGATGTGATTTGGGGGGGGGGTTGCTCGGCTGTGGTGCGATTGCATGAGTGGCATCTTGAGTCTATCTATACGTGCATGTATAGATATAGCTGTACATATATTATATAGAGGTAAAATTGTGTAAACGACAACACCAACTTTTATATCTCTTCCCAACCATATACAGACAAATACTGGTTGCTGTAAAAACTTATGTGATATTTTCTACCGAAAATGATGGGCTTGTATTCTTACATTCGTACGTATCCAAATTAATCATTTTCATTCCTTAAAAAAATAAAGAATAAGATAGACAGCAGTTGGGCTTCTTGATTTAGGCCTTGTTTGATTATGTTTGGAGTCTATTTCCGGTGTTTGTAACTGAATATACCTAATTGCATTTGTTGTGTTATAATGAAAATATAAAAATATATTTGGTTAGTTAGAATGTGGTTTTCTGTAATTAATTTGAAAAGTCACCTTGTAATTATGCGTAGAATTGATTAGAAAAACGATATAGGTGATGAGTGCCATGACATGGTGAAATATGATTGGTGACAAAAGATTTAGTTCGATCTCGCTGTTTTGAACTGAACATGCTGTTCTGAGAGCATAGCCAAAAATGCAACTCTTAAAGATGAATGGAATTTGGGTTCCAACTTAAATAAGCTTTGGCTTCTAAATAGACTGTTCTATTACAATTAATTTACACATGATGTGATTAATTTCAGAACATAATTAAGCAAAATATTTCTTATCGAGTTATCAAAAACTCATTACACAACCAAATTATGACAGCCTTACCGGACGGTGTCAAATCAGGGGAGTGAACTAGTACACCAGAGTTAAGGTTAAGGTTAACTTGTCTTTCTAACAAAGCTTCAACATCAAGTGACCTTAACCTAGGATGAGGGGAACTTGGGAAGTTAGGCCAGCGCCTCGGTCAGTTTCTAAGTCTGTTCTTACAGTCACGACGGACCTTGAGGTTGCTAACAAACACACATGCTTTTGCAAACAAACGGATACTAATCAATAAACAATAATCAGGACTATTGGTTCGATTACTTGGGTGGGAATAAGGCTGGCTTACTGATATTTGGCTAATTCATAATAGCAAATTTCATCAATACTTGGAAGAGAAGGTTGGGTTCATGAAGAAATTAGAGAGTCAACATTATCCGAAAGAAGTTGCTGCATCAGCAAAGGTACTTGCTTTCCCAATCCTAATGCTGTTTTCATGCTTATGGATACTGAATCTTAGTATCACAGAGTGCAAGCCACAATGAAAAACCCACTCTCTATGTCAATCTTCTAATCAAATCAAATTATAGCGTGGACAAAACTCATAGAAAATAAAGCTTATTACACAGCATGAGCATATTCAAAATGAGAGGCAAATGGCAGTGGAGAAAGAAACATAACTCCATTGAAAGATAGTCGAAAGATTCCTCAATTGTTTACAACCGTTTACATCACTGAAACAGCATTGCAATTATTACATACCATTTTCATTCAACATATCACGACTTTAACCAAAAGGTGCACCGTGCACGTTCAACCATCGCGAAAAGCTGCATCAGGAAAGACGCCCCAAATTAGTTTTGCATGATGAGGAAGAAAGTTGGCAAACAGAATTCCTAGCTTCTGTAGCATGTCAATTATTATTGGCAACTAGATCATTGCAAAATATGAGTTTCATAAACCAAGATTGCAGGCATTAGCACAAAGTAACACAATTATCAAAGAAATGATTAGTATCAAATCCTATCAGTGAACAAACTCTTTGTTTCTCTCAACTATCAAATAGCAATAGCCAACAAAATAAGTGACAGAGTAAGACAAGGAGATTGAAACAATTCTACAAATATCCCAAATCAATCGTTATCACCATTTCTTATGTCATTAGCTCATTCCTCTGTTTACAACTAGAAACAACAAATTATACTACAAATTTTTCGAAATTCAACCTAAAAGGAAACAATTTATCCCGGTTAATTCACATAATAGCGTCTCGACAACTTTTTCAGGAGCATTCCTAAGTCCAAGTTTCAGCAAATTAACCCCATCCATATCAAAACAACATAAATGCCCAGATTTTTCGACTATCAATATATAGAAAATCTAACATTCGAGGCAGCAAAATCATGAAAAAGTAACAGATCAAAAAACAGGAAAGGACCAAACAACCCTAACCTCAAACGCCGCGATCGAAAAACGTTAAGAAAGCAATTGCGAAGGGTCAATAGTGAACATCACCTTTTCATCTAAACCGAAGAACTCGAGGATCCTGAATCAACTGGATTTAGATTGAGGTTTTCCGCGCAAAGAATCAGGCGGCGAGTACACGAGGGCGGCGATTATCGTCGCCGGAAACACTACATCCTTTGCCAGCGCCGCCAGCTTGGTGACCAACGGTTGTCCTCGCATCACCATCTTCTTCAACCTCTGCTGCTGTTTTTGACTCTTTAGAATTATGGAGAGAACAATCTGATAACTAATCTGCAAAACGAATCTGATAACAGTGGAGTTTTTCAACAAACTAATCTGGACTGGATTACTGTGAAGACTAAAAAAAGCCCATTAAATTGGGCTTTTATTGTGTGTGTGAATAATTTTTTTATTATTATTATTATTAATTCTTGTTTTTATTTGAGATGAGACTTACATATTATATTGTCAAAATAGAGTGACAAAATTATAAATCGAATTTTGACGATATATTAAAGATTAATGCAAAGATGTTTTCCTACCTAATGCTTAAAATATTAAATTAATAGTAAACAAATAGGGATAATTGTCATTTAAGTCCTAACTTTTTCGTTGATTTCTGGTCAATCCTATAATTTTTTAAACTGAAACATAAAATCATAACTTTTGACATTTTCTCAATTATCCCACAAATCAAAATTTCAGTGAAATTGATGGTGACGTGTTAGCCGGAATTCAACGAAAAGTTATGATTTAAATGACAATTATCTCATCGTCGTTTTGAAGAACGGACGTTTTGTCCATGTCGAAAATTCAGGCTGACACGTCACCACCAATTTCACCGGAATTTTGATCTATGAGATAATTGAGAAAAATGTCAAAAGTTATGATTTATGTTCCAGTTTCAAAAGTTATGAGATTAACCAGAAGTCAACGAAATTTTTTGATTTAAATGACAATTATCCCAGACAAATATTATCATATCAAAATCCACTTTATGTTAAACAATTTAGTAATGTATATCGCAAGGTAAGCCTAGATTACTTTATTTTCTATATTTTATTTGCAACTAAAAGCTATATAGTGACATGAATCTTTAATTAATCAAATTCCTATCTCAATTATATAGTGTTTTCTCAAATTCCACAATTGCCACTATTTGTTATGGATAATTTTTATATAATGGTGTCACTATCACTAAAAATTCTTCCACTAGTTAAAGGAGGCTCACTTTGATTAACATTAGTTACCAATCTTAATTATTGGAGTTGATATTTTACTTGTTTCAAATGAGTTTGGCTTTGCCAATTATTGATTACTGTCTAGGTGCCCCAGATTATATGGTGCAAGTCCTTTTCATTTTAACTTGTACCTACCATGTCATGTATCATAAATAGACTTTAATCATCAAGCGAATAAGACACATGATAATTAATGACACATATTAGTATTCTTGAAGGTAAGGGTAAGAAAATTAATGTTCGAGAGGTAATATTTTTCCTAAGATTCAATGTTTCGAAATAAAAATCTTTGATTTAGCTATAAAGGTAACCATAGAAGAGTGATGCACGTAACGTGTATCTTATATAAATATCTATGAAGAATTCTGAAGGACAAAAACTTGGGTGCGCTCTGCCTCACTGTGCGCGCGGATCCTCCAGCCCGGGTCCAACCCGGTCGCGACGCCAAATGAATAACTAGTCACAATTATTTGTAGCATCTATATATATATAGAGTTGTATTTAAATAATAACTAGATTTCAATGCATAACGAAGACCAAATAATAGCCGCATGATCTTTCAATGTAACGGCTAATAGTATGACACGTGTATATATTCTATAATTAATAAATTCAATAAAGGGTATTATAGTAAATGATAAAAGCGCAGTAATTAGGCAATCCCTATATTGTAGGGATGCGATTTGCATTCATATGGTAACTTCCATGTTTTTAGGTATTT
>JAYDZE010307160.1:0-18575 GCA_034509125.1 Monilaria moniliformis | reverse complement strand
AGGTAAAACTAAAAATGAAAAGACGTGAAGAAACTGCACGTCGACCCCACGATGAACGTTTTCTAAATCCGCCATTGACACACCCGCCGCCTAGACTCGCGACTAGGGCTTAGCCCCCGCTCCGCTGCCTGGATGCGCGACATTCACACAGAAGAGAGAGAGGGGAAGAATAAAGGGGGGAATAGAGAGGGAGGCGGGCTACCTCCGCTGCTTGCCGTCGTTTGACCTCCGCCAAAATGTGAAAGAGATGAGAAGAGAGAGAGAGAGGAAAAAGGGAGAAAGAGAGAAGAGAGGGAGGAGTATGATGAGATTTATTGTTTTACTATTTAATATGGCAAACATTTCGAACCAATTTGGTAGGATAAGTAAATTAAGTGAAACATTGAAATATGTGCAAACAAAAGCAAAACAATGAAATATGCACAAATCGAGACGGACCCTGATAACTTATCACGAGCTTTATTTTTTTATCTAACCTATCAAACACACAAAATATACTATTTTTTACTAATATTTCTTATCTTTATAACATGGCTACCAAAAGCAGCCTTACAATAATAGATACTCCAATACATAATATAAAGTGCTTACACAATATCAGACAAAGTAATTAAACCTTTTTTTCGGTACCCATATGACCCCATATGGAAAGTGTATTTGATGGGGGTATGATGGCATAATCATAGAGGCTTGGATGGGATGCTCGTATTATCGTGTTCCATAATGTTTTATTAATAATTTCACTATTATAATAATATTATTATAAAAAATTATTATTATGAATCTAACACTTCATGCATGATAACATTTATAATAAACAAAGAATTATATACGATAATTTAGAATAATTAACCGAAATAACTATTTTTTAACTCAAATATTCCAAAATTAGAGTATAAGTTTTGATATTTAAATAATAAAATTGTTAATGGAATACTATGGAACATAAAAGATTGTGGGATAGAAAATCTCATGTGAACAAGGGCCAAGGCCATACATACCAAACCCACACATATGCATATAAATGTAATTAATGTTTACTTAAAAAAATTAGACTAAATATAATACTTAATTATCACGTGAAAATTTGTAATGATATTATTTTAATATCATATGATGTCGGTTGAGATAGAGATTTTATTCTCAAATTCTTTATGCATAGCTGCTTTATGTTGCCGAATTTTGAGAGAATAGTTACCATGACGAAAAACTAAATCGAGGTTATAGTATTAATAAATTATGAAACCATTTATTTATACGAATTTAATTAAGTAAAGAAAATTATGCATGTATACATACTTATTTTCTTTTGTAGAATGCCCTAAAGCTCATTTCATACCTAACGAACTTCTTTTGCCAATTAACTGTTGCATAGAACATATAATAAATAAATTAAGTATTAGTTTCTTGGTGCTAAATGCATATAAACAACTGGCACAGTTGGTATTTTTTGGCAAAATATGTTATAATTAACAAGTAGTCTCAATTATTTATTTTATCAGAATTGTACAGAGAAAAACCATGCAATACAGTACGGCCACCACATGATCTAGTTGCCAAAAGATACCTCTGAACAAATATCTTTTTTGGATACAAAACTCACATCTAATGAACTAAGTACGGAAAGTTAGACCAACTTGCACTCTTCACAGGGTATATGAGATACTCCATATATTTCTCTTTTCTTTTTGGCATTTGTACTACATATAGCTAGAGTATCACATTATAAATTAGTAAGGCGATTTGATGAATTATATATGACTTAGTCTCATGATATGTTGTTCGATTATGTGTATTCACTCTGGTACTTGGTCTCGAGATAATACTATATATATATGGAATTAATTAGTCTTAATATATACATAATATGTATTGTTAAAGTTATAAACACGACAAGTAAAATAAAACTATAACAAAAAACCTGAACTACCTATCACATATTCCAGTCCCAAAATATATTTTTATTGTAACTATTTGTGATCTTCCGATTCACAGTCCTCGTCTTGTTTCTATATTTAACTTGGAGAAAATCTTCTCTTCTACTTTTTAAATACATAAATATAATTTTATCCTAATTTTTAAAATCCTAATTCATGAATAGATGTGACCACGTCGGGACAGAGCTACATGTAGGCAGTTGAACAAGGGAGGCACTGGGCCCTAAAATTTTAGAAAAATATTTGGGTGGGATAAGAGGGGAGGGGGCTATTTCCCTAGTATATGCAGGCAAATTCCAAATTTTTACTTGATTAATTTCTTCTTTTACAACTCATGTTGAACATAATTTACCATCTCGCCATCGAGCATTCAAAATCTATATATTAGTCTCCAGGATTGGAATTTAGGACAACGAAAATGCAAATCATATATAGATTTGGAGTAAGGGTGGTCACATGAATATTTAGGATGCACGATTAATTAATCATAGATGTAAAAATTGATTTATAAATGATGTAATTGCACGATCTTTTGTTGCTAGGTTCGCTCACAACATGTAACGTGGAATACTTTTATTGCATGTCATGTGACCTGTAAAACACCCTTGCGCTGTACTATTACGTAAACAAAAACTAACGACTATTATTTCTCCTTTTGTGTGTGTGTGTGAAAGTATTTATGTGCGTATTAATTATAAAACTATTTATCTTGATTGGTTTGGAGATCTTGAGTTCTCTTGGATTAATTTGTAGATCTTGAGTAATTAATCCATCCGTCCTATGAAAACGAGCTTGTATACTATATTTATCCGTATCACAAAGACAGACTATTTGTCATGTTGCACCTATTTTAAATTTTAAATTTTCAGATAATTTTCCTTATTAATATTTTATCGTGGTGGCTAGTGGCTACTTCCTAAAATCATTTCTTAATTATGTAGGAATAGGATGGAAGAAGTACTTTAAAACGTGTGTTCATTTTCCCAATTAAATAATTTAAATATATTCCATCCACCCAAATAGGAAAAGACCCATATTTCATTTCTCATCTGTCCCAAATAATGCCTTCCTTTCATTATTAGAGGTTCGTTGAAAGATGAAAAAAATACATTATTTAATGTTTGTAGGAATTTAGCAGTTGCTTTCATTTATGATACATTATGAATTTCTAACAATATTTGTTTTTTGGGAAAAAGAAAACATCTTGAAGATTAATACGCTTCCTGTGACATATTTTGCCTTGATATTCTGCAGTGTCTCCGTCAATTTTTACTAAATTTGAAGTGCAACTCTAGCCAATAACTTGTTAAACAAGAGCAAAATCAAAATCAAGAATTCGTTGATTGTGTGATAGTGATATGTTATGTCGAATTTCTCCGGCCGCACATGAATTGTTTCCAATTCCGCCTATCATTCATCCATCCATCCATCCATCTAGAAGAATCAACACAACACTTGATTACTATATTAAACACATAACAGACATCCACAGACCCGACACAAAATGTCAACTAGAAAAACTTTCAACATGTGATGGGCCCGGCCGCCGGACAAGGCTACTCAGATTGTTGCAGGTCTTCACCCACAAATATTAGGCATTAATATCCTCCTATAATTCAAAATTTCCCCCATAATTGATCTTGTTATCTTCTTACAAAGACCGCCATAAGGCACGTGATCATGCACCGCAAACATTTACATTGTGGTCTTACCTATAGACAAGGTTTGCGACCAACACTTCAAGCATAAATCTGTCACAGGCACACACCGATTATAGTAAACGTTGTCCAACGACTTGTGCAAACAATGTGTGTGTAAAGAACTATTTCTGTGCAGAAATACATGTACATTCATTGAAGTCAGCCATACCTGGGGAACGAGGGTGTGAACGAACCCTGTCGTTGGTGCCACGTTCTTGCATTGCCGTATTGCTGCTGCTTTTTCATGTCCCATACAATTCGCAAACATAATATAGTCAATAGATCCAACAACCCATGTAGCTATAACATAACTATAAACACGTGGGAATATGGACCACCCTACAAAAACTGCTATACCCAACTGCCGCAGACATAATTCACACACAACACATAGAGGGCAATACCCCAGAGTCAGTTATATCATCTTGTACCATGTGATGTGTTTTTCCCCCAACTTCTAGATACATTCTGCATCTGGAGCAGCCTCATGTTTGACTGCATGAATGGATGCGATGATCTGTTGAACCGACTCGACCCAACTCGAACGAGAGGGCACCACTTTTTTCTAGCATCTCAATATACAATAGCCATGAGTTGCAAATTATTTGTACATTCTACTGGAGACAAAATATACCTATAGTTTTACATGATAATATAAAGAATGAGGAAAAGTAACATCAGAAATAATAAACGATTAATTTACAATCATTATTATATACACCAAGAGGGCCATTTCAAAATAAACAATCAGTGACCTTTTGGACAACAAACACATATCACTGGTGGCACCGACTTCTGTATCAAGAACAATCATATATGACATAACAATGAATAACAAATTATGAGAGCAATCACCCACAGAAAGGTATTACTGCATTTACATAATAATAATTGTTAATAGCATGTTAAAGGTAGTAATAGCTCATAGCATTTGATTCTGAGCAAGTTGTACAACATAATGCTGCTTCTTTTGGGAACAGAAGATATGACTTTGTAGATACAACAAAATGTGATACAGAAAAAGAAAACACCTACTGCATGTAAGCCTGTTGATGATGGCCCACCATCCCTTGATAGGTTATGGGAAACATTTCATTCTCTGCAATGTACATGGAGAATTTCTCGTCCATGAGTAAACATTTAACATTCTTGATAAAGATAAGTGAAATTAAATACCTGTTTTTCAATCTCTACAGCCGATGCCAGAAGCCTCCTTTTCAATACCAACCTATCGTCTTCACAACTTTCCGTCTCAGTATCTAAGCCAAATAAAGAAGGTTATTCCCATAAATGTACAAACTATTGGGGAAATTTCAATTTTAACTAAAGTTATTTAAATGCAATTTCAGGACATGGTTTTGTTCAAACGTAGAGGGCCCAACAGGTGAAGGCGAGAGTTGTCTGTGAGAATTGCACCATGCTTGGGATGCCTGTGGTGTCAGGAGGTCACTGTAGAAGCTAGATGACATAATTGAAACAGGAATATAGGGGGCTACACTTAAGGTCTTACAAATTGGGTTTGAGTTTTCCATGTCAATTCGAGTCAAATGGAAAAATAAAATCAAGGGGAAGATGGATGGTGGACAGTGGAGTCCAAACGTGACCACCATCTCAACAGCAGACTACAGGAGATGGTTGTATGATTTGTATCATAGCAGTAATGGCGAGGTTTAGGGTTGAGGTAAGGATTTGATGGCACTGACTATCAATCTTTTAATAATCAAAATGTCCATGCATAAATTTGCAAAATTTATAAGTTTTAGTTAAAATTATTAAATTTATCTCAAAAAATGGCAATTAACCCAATAAAGAAACAAAACTATCTTTCTTAAATGTTGATTCTATTTGACAAATATATATAATCAAACTTCTCAGGAGGGAAGAAGATGAGCATGTGCACATGAATAAAAATAGGTCAGAACTTACCATAGTAGTATGTAGAGAAAATAGTGATACGCTCAGTTGGCTGGAAAAAGAGAAGGGAATAAATTACTTCAACAATCCAAATTACCATAATCTATAGATGAAGACATGATTAAGGAAACAAAATAAAACCACAGACTTTGCAGTAAAAATGTACTACAGAACGTTCTGGGAACTTCAGTCAGCAGTTAGGGAATTAATTAAATGGAGCATTGCAAAACAGTAATGGTTACGAGTGACTCTAGAACAAATACACAGCTAATTCAATCATATGATGCCTCTTCATAGAACCAAAGAACGAGGATTTTTCAGCTGGACATAATAGATATTGTGCCAGTGATCTTTGCATTGCTATGCTCCTTAAGTATGGAACATAAATGAGAACATCAACAGGAAAGTTCTACCATGCAGAAATTATTAGTAGCATGCCCAGATACTGTGCGCATATTGAATATGCTTCAATTAGAGAAAAGAATTAAATTAAAGGTCGCATTCCCAATTCAATTTTAAAAAAGAATATAAATAAAGATAAGAAAATCTAATAATCACACAAAAATGGCAAAGACAACTTTAACCAGAAAGGGTGAGAAAGGAAAGGCAGCTCAAATCTAAGAGAACAACGAATTTTACCATTACAAAAATTCCTTCTTTCCGGGTAGGAACTTCCTCCAGTTTGCTCAACGTTTCATCACCCTTAGTAACTTTACCAAATATTGCATACTGAAGATATGTTCCAGTAAAAAAACAGTCACTATCTCAAATGCAGTGTTCTAAAGTATATTCTATTAGAAATCTATGGGGAAGAGTATTCTAGCTTACCTGACCATCAAGATGAGGAGCATCTCCAAGGAGTATTGAGAATGATGACTGTGCACTGTCTGGATCGGAATATCTGTAATCAGAATAAAGTAGACTTGATAAAGATTATCTTGCGCCGAAGCATTTATGAGTTTATATAGTTTAATGAAATAAGAGTATTAAACAAATGAACAGTGATTAAAGACTTTTGACAGATAAACAAATTCTGGCTTGTTACCAAATGACTGGACATATGAGCCAATGTATAAAACTTACAGGTGACATGAGAATTATCAATAAGATCATGCAAGCGATTCTGCAACATAACTAAATTATTTTATCTTGATTAAAGACAGCAAGAAACACTAAAGATATCCTTCTCACATATTATACGTCCAATCACATATTACCATGAGAAATTCATGAAAATTGTTAATTTATAAATTTTCAAAGAAAGATAAGTATGAAAAACTCAAAGACATATTATAAGTCCAAAAGAGATGGAGTTACCTTCCCATAGAAAGAATACCTCTGACATGCTTCACATCACTGAATTCACCAACAATAGTTTTCACAGCTTCCAACCTCTGCACTTCATTCATTGGAGCAGTTCTTCCTCCAGCAACATCAGCAACCTGAGCGACAAACCCCTTATCTACCTGCACAATACATAAGTTCATTCACGCTTTTCCATCTACTTGCATAATACACAAAACAGAGCTTCACATATTGTAGTTATCCACTGACCCGGAAGAAATGGTTGGTATTATAACATCCCAACCGAACAAGCTTGAAAATGTGTTCAACTGTCTTTGGTGCAACACTGTGATAGAAACCAAACTCTATGTCCCCATAATTGGTCTGCTTTTCAAACAGGAGAAAACACAATCTCTCTGATTCAATTACCAGTCTCATGGAAGCACCTTTTTTTATTAATTTTGGAACCCCATCAAATAAGATAAACATGGAACATTGGAAAATAACGTGAAAATCCCATACTGATATAGGTGCATTGACTAAAGTATACTACCTTTCAGTGAGAAAACAACTGAGTGAGTAGAATGAAGACATTGCAAAGATCTCCTGAGCTCTCTTATCTAAATTCTCACACCATTCAAATCCCATCTTCGCAAAATTCTCCCTTTTTTTAATGTGATTGCAGAAGATCGCTACATAAATACAGCAGATAAAGACATCACAACAGTCGCACTAACAGAAAATTTTCAAATTCAAACAATTCAGATGCACTAAAATGCTCCCCACATCCCCACCTAAATTATCCAATACTTACAAAATCAAATTGAATCTCCGAATTAAGTATAATATTTGATCTAGAACGGTCTATTCCCTAGAAAGCTCTGCACTTCTATTAGGTCAACACAACACATGAGACAGTCCAATAAAAGACCAAAATTAAAAACTTAAAACCAATGTACCTAAAATTTGCGTGAGCAGAAAATTTCACTCGATCCATACATATGCAGGAAAAGTAAGAAACGAAAACCGATCAAATGTTCAATCACAAAAAAAAAACAATTTTTTTTTATCAACGTAAATCACCAATCTGTCAACCCTCGGCATCACCTTCCAGATTACAATTAAGTAGTCTCATTCAAAAGTCTGCATAAGATTAACTCTATGAAATAAAACTCTCGGACTTTCGGATCATCATCAATGATAAAAACGCTCACAAATATAGAAAAAATCCACAAATTTGACCTGAAATACGACACGAGCGGATCCCAATTCAGGAACTGTAGCAATTGCAGTGATAGAACCGTGGAATGCACCCGTGCATACCATCGCAATGACGATCAAGATCATCTGATTACCACTCATTTTCGTTGACGTTGGCGTTCTTTGTGGTGTGTTCGAGTTCCTCAGCTGCTCAGCAGCAGATCCAGCTTTCAGTTACAGTTTACAAAGTACTATTTGCGAAGCGTAGGGAACCACCGTTGATTTTTGGGTCTGGCCCAACTAGATTTGAGCCCATCTATTTCACACTTTACCAAACGAGGGTGCTTCAAGCATTGGACCGAAATATTTAGAAAGCGAAACCCATCATTAAGAATTTGATGGGCCCATATACGACGACTAGTAAGAGTAATAATTATCCATTAAGTACGCGTTAATCAGAATTATATATAATAAAGAGAAAATAAATCAGTATGTATTGACTTTTGTCGTTGATTGAACATTAGTGGGATGTATGCGATATGGTTTATTCTCAATTTCTTTCCATTTCAACATGTCTAATCATGTCATCTAAGACTTTCCATGGAATAAATTTAACGTGGGACATTGTAGTGATTTATAAATGGGGGGCACAAGTATTTAATTACTTCGTCGCAATCAAGTTTTACTATTTCGGATTTTTTTTTTAATTTTCATCGTGTTATCCCTAATTCCTAGTTTTTTAGTTTCCCTTTTTCTACCGTTGCTATATTTTTCTTATTAAACATAAAATATATATTGCTACAATATTAGCATTATACTACATTCTAAAATTAATTTTCACAGCATATTATTTCAATTATTTGGTATAAGTGTGTGTGACATCGTGGGATAATATTAGAATTGAGTGCGACGTAGTCTTTAAAGGTAATATTAGAATTGCAATGATTTATAAATGTGTCTAAAAGTCATATAAAAATTTGGTGAATATTTAATAATTAACCGCTTGGAGGAGAGGATTGGCCGCAAAAAAAAAAGAAAAAAAAGAATGCAGCCTCACTTTTACCCTTTAAATAATAATAATAATAATAATAATATATTTTTTGTTGTTGTGAGATAATTAATTAATTATAGTGTATATGAAAAATGTCAATGTGTTGTGAAAAAATATTTTAGTGAAAATGACAAATACAGTTAATTAAGACTCTTGGATCGGTAGCCTAAATTAATTTTGGAGTACTCAAAATTTCAACTACTTTAATAGGCTTGTTGTGAATGAGGCTTCTGAACCAATAATTTTAAAATTTTGATCGATGATGAAAGGCAACACATACACATATGAGGTTGGGTATACACTATACAGCAGCAATAATTTTCTCGTTGCATATAAATAGACACATATTCTCTAATATTTTGTATGTGGAGATATCATACAGAGATTTGTATTTTAGTTCTAATGACTAGTAGGAGTAAAATACATATAGAAGTACAGCATGAAAATATATATATATATATATATATATATATGTGGCCCTACTCCAAACTTTATCCTAACTTTATTACAATACCAAATTTGCCTCTTAGAAAATGACATAAACTGAAGTAGACAGCTATCTAATCAAATAATTGCCTCTCACGGTGTCGCGATTGCTACTCCAAATTTTTGATTTTTGAATTTTGAATTTATTTTAATTTTTCATTGCTAGTGCTGTTTTTACTAACATAACGGAACTGGAGATTATAAGAGTAGGAGTAGATGACTTTAAAAGCACTTTTTTCAGGTACAATTTGGTTTTATATATGCATGAAAATAGGCAATCAAAATAGGAAAATGTCATTTCAAGACAGTTTTATAGGGATATAATATATGTACCACAACGAAATGTTTAGTGTTCAATATTAGTCCACGTAGTCTTTCATATTTGTATTTTTTTAATAATCCAAATTGCAACAGAAACACTCATTCACTCTCATCTCTCATTTATCCACAGACTGGTTTACCACATGTATACACATAATTTCAGTTATATTGTTAAAATATCATACTAGTTGTATATCAATTAATTTTTGTATAATCTAATTACTAAAATTTAAAAGTATTTTGTTACCCATCAGTAGTTCAACAATAGCATACAACTCGGGTACCTAATCTTGATTATGAACTCTCAAATGTAAGAAAGAACAAAAACATATACTCTTAATATTATATGCATATATGATTTAACCAAACTCATAATTAAGAATTTCTAGATAAATTCAATAAATAAGAGAATTTTCATAAGGAAAAATTATACCAGTGAACATAAGATTTTCCACTATCGTGATACACGATTCCTCCTATACTTGTATGCCACATCGATAACGACTTCATTTTTTATGATCTCTACTATTCCACCACTATGGTGCTATCCCACTTTTCGTTTCAATAAAATTAAATTAATTACATCAATATTTTTTTAATAATAATATATAATTAAAAATTATTTTAATTGTGCGAAAAATCAAAAACAATAAAATTGAAACAAGTGATAATATAAAATTGAAATTGTTACAACACAAAACATCTATTTTAAATACGAAATGAAAATACACATAAAATATAATTTTAAATCACTAATCACCGCCAAATCGTGCCCACACATGCTCAACCAAATAGATTTGAAGTTGGTGATGTGTTTTCTTGTCGCATAGTGTAACACCTCTCCAAAGATAGTCGTTGAATCCTTCCACCGAACAATGATTTACTTCTCATTTAATATTATTGCTTCTCGCGCTTGGTTGCTCTTGGTCCCAGTCACTTGTCATTTCCCCTTCATCCTCAGTTATCATATTATGTAAAATAGTGCTAGCAAATATAATATCGACAATATTTTCTTAATACCAAAAGCAGCCCGGACCTGTAATCATGGTCCAACAAACTTGGAGAACCTCAAATACACGTTCAACATCCTTTCTTGCAGCTTCTTACATTTGCTTGAACTTTTGTCTTTTTACATCTTGAGGACACTGGAAGCTTTTCACGTAACTTGCTCGTTTTGGATATATACAATTTGCTAAGTAGTATCAATGGGCATACTCTGTGCTATTTACTATAAATGGCATGCAAGGCGCTTGTCCTTGTAGAACGTAGTGGAACAAGTGAGACTGATTTAGAACATTGATGTCATTGTTTGACCCCAAAACTCCAAAAAAGGCATGTAATATCTACGAGTCTTGAGACACAATCGTCTCTAGCATAATTGTAGGGACTCCATGATCGCTGTGAGTGAATTGAGTTTTCCATGCTACCGGACAACTTTTCCATGTCCAATGCATACAATTGAGGCTCTCTAACCATCCTCGAAAGCCATGTCTCTCCTCATGTATTTGCATCAATCGATGATAGTCATCAGCAGTTGGATTTCTCAAGTAGTGTACTCCAAAAACTTCAATCATACCTCGAAAAAAGTGGCGCATGCACCTGTACCCCGTTGTTTCTTAAATGCGCAAGTACTCTTCGTAGTGATGGACCATGCATATTATTCCAATTGTCTAATCGTATTCATTCATATTTGCGGTGGCGTTAAACCATATTTCCCTATTGCATCAGGTCTCCATTAAAACCACATGACGTGTGCTTCCAATGTATACACTATACGAGTGAATAACTCTCACCGCATCCGAAAACGTCGCCTGAATACATTTTGACCCCATGTTGGATTATCATCGAAATAATCCATCATGGGTCTTTCGTGTGCCTCCTCCTGGTCCCGTCGCACTTATCTTTTTGTGTGACGAGTGTGTTTGCGCGGTTGCTCAAAGGAAACGTTGATGGGTACTGTCATCCTCAAGATACTAACGCAATATCTCATCAATTTGTGCGTCAGTTAGTGCTTCATTTGGTGCTTCATCTTCACTTTGTTGACAATTATTACGAGAGACATAACTCGAAATTCACAAATGAGGAAAGAAAATAGGTAAAGCTTAAAAAAATTATGTGAAATTGGAGAAATGTTGGTGATGAAAATGATGAAAAAATGAAAATGGTGGGGCACACATCGCAAGAAAAAATGGGGTAGCAAAATTGCCACCCCTCCCAAGTTTTGCTACCCCAAATTTGATCACCAGTATGGTGCTATCACAAAAATGGGGTAGTTTATCACATTGCTACTTCCTAGGGCCTAAGAACATCCACAATGCCACCGCAAATGCATTGGCTACTGCAGGCGAGGTGGAGGGGTGGCGTTGCAGGGAGGCCGGGCGGCCAACAACCACTGCGGGCGCCACACTGGAGGCTAGGTACGGGCCATCGGCTGTGGTTGTGGCACCGACTTCGACAGCTTTACAGCCTCACCGACGGCCACAACCTTTTTTCATTTTTTTATTATTAATTATTTTGAATTTAAATTTATTTCATCTAATTTTCTACTTAGTTGGTCAACCTCATTGACCGTGCCCAACTGGTATGGCCGACTTCATCAATAATTTGGAGAAGGTATGGCCGAATGGAAATAATGCTGAAGATATTTGCATGTCTGGAAAAAATGTATTCTACAAAGAAGAAGACAAGCAGTTCAAGTATGAGGAAGTGTATCTCGTTGTTCGCAAACACACAAAGTTTGCCTGCGGCTGTTCACATGGTGGCCCCAAGCGATTGAAGCTCTCTGCCACCAGCCAATACTCAAACAGCGGCGAGACCAAATGGTTCGATTTGAATGCCTCCATGGATGAGAGCTATTGCACCCAGACGCATAACACCCGTCCAATGGGTTAAAATACGGCCAAGATGAAGGCGAATGGGAATGGGTAGGCATCTAAAGACGTGCCTCTGGTTCCCAACACCACTCTCGGCTTGATTTCGCTCAGCTGCGCTATGTAAATGAAGCAATACTCGAAAGAGATTTTGATGGACAGTTCGTCATGGACCTATGAAAGAAAGAAACTCCATCAAGCGATGCTCGAGTAGATGCGCAAGGAACTAGAACCTTAGTATGTTTTCATTAGAATTTTAATTATGTATTTTCGTTTTAATTATGTATTTTCTAATTTTAATGAAGTAATTTTTGAACTTATCTTTATTTAATTTGATTTTATAAATATCGCAATACAAATAATTATATGAAATTGGTGAATATAAAAATTGATGAAATGAGAAAATAGAGTTGTGGCTGAAAATGGTGCTGAAATTTTGGGACTGTATTGGAGGTGTGGTGGCTGAAAATGGGGTTGATTACGTGACAGCTAAAAAGTGATGAAAATGAAATTTTAGCTGAAAATAGAACTAGATTGGGGATGACCTAACAATACCATTTTCTTAACAAAATAAAATTTTGATTGATTCGAATACCCCAATTTCGATTATGAGAATGACAAGTGAGAAAACATACTACATACTAACGTAATTATCATTTGGTAGATTGATAATATTAATCGAGTGAAACATTAAATCAATCAAAAATAATTATATGCCTTTTTTTGTTCCATCCAACTTTTCCTCCATTATTAGGGGTTTGTGTCAACATTATGCAAAATTTAGAATCTATGCCCAATTTACGAGAAGTCAAAAGTTAGAAGATGCTTAAATAATACAAGGATTATCCATTTATTCTCCTTTTACATCATCTCAAAAAACCTTGGATCTTGAGAGCCATTCATAGTTGCACATGCACATGCCATTGCATCTCTCTTTTCTATTGGAATATAAAGAAGAAGAAATCATTTTGAGAGTGAAAGTACAACTTATTCTTCCTGGGAAATGGGGAGTACAACCAATTAAAGCTACTTGAAATATGAGGGAAAACGGATCATACAATACAAACATGATACATGGTATTGCTACATAAATTTTCTTTTGTTGGTGAATCTGTTGCATATATATTATTTACGAATCAGATTCTAGTATTTTTCTAGAATATGGGTTTTGTTATATGATATACTTCCATTCTCTTTAAAATATATTTTTTATTATAACGAGATAAATCCGCAGTCATAATTCGAGATACGTATTTGGCAAACTCAACTCATATATAATATTTTTCAAAAATCACAAACAAGATGAACTACATTTGATAAAATAGATAGATCGACATGATCAATCAAGAAAGCATTGGTTAAAAAAACACGAATGAATCTTTTTGTGTTTCTTAGAAACAAGAGCATATTTTATTAATTGCATACATCAACGCACTTCTACTTTCCGCTAATCAAAATAATAAAGGTTTAATCAAAATAAATAATAAAAAAACGGTTCATATTTTATCTCATTTAATGTGCCGCAACTTGCAATGTAATAATATTTCATAATTGGAAGAGTTAGAGATTCACTAGATATTATTTGGTCAAATTTTCAATCTAGGAAAATTCACAAAAATTGTTCTCATTTAAATTCCGGAAATGGAGAAGATGCATTAGCTTCATGCGTCTTCACCATGCGTCTTCACTTAAGCGAAGACGCATGAGCGTCTCGCGTCTTGCATGAGAGTCATACCCGGTCGGGTAGAAGTGTGTGCACTGTGTCACTTGACCGGGTGGATCTCAGAATAGTCAGAGAGTCCTACCCAATCGGGTAGAATTGGTGTCTACTGTTTTCATGGCCGAGTGGAACACTCTGATAAGCTAGAGAAGCATTTCTGCAAGAAGTACGACGAGAAGAAGTGGAAGCAAGACGTAGTTCCTTGCAGTAATTGGATCTCATCCTATTTAGTATTCATACCCTAAATGGGCGGTCGTGAATTAGCTGGCAGTGGCAACGTTCTAGATTTGTCTAACAAGATGAAAACTTGTGGTCATGATCGACCTCTGGATTCTGTGTTTGCGTCTGCTCCTTCAAATTCGTTTCTTGGGTATGTGAATCTAGCCTATCTCCAAACTCTTGTTGCGTTGACTTTTTCTCTGTTGAGGTTTGTTGTTATTCTTTGTAACTTATGACTGATTCTAGGAATTGGTTTCAGGGCAGGATTTTTTATTATACGTGTGTGACCGTGTGTATTAGTTAGCAGAATTCTTGTTGATCAACTTGTAGAATGAGATAGACGTATATGTTTGCGGAAGCTAAAAGCTGAGGTAATGTAAAAGTCTACAAGAAGCAAGGCGAGAAGAGCCTACAGAAATGCTTCAATGGCTAATCAGCGTGTTCCACCCGGCCGGGTGAAATAGTGCACATAATTCGACTCGGGTGGGTAGGACTCTCTGGCTAATCAGAGTGTTTCACCCGGCCGAGTAAGACTCAATCTGCGAGACGCGAGACGCTCATGCGACTTCACTTAAGTGATGACGCATGACGCTAATTCATCACCTCCGGCCAACGTGTTAACTATACATAGGAACAATGATCTATGCATTCGAAAACCGGCGTCGAAATATTGTTGGACCCCATCGTGGCTTATCGGAGAAATAATTATCGACGAGGCATCGAGCGACATTTTCACGCTCTCAGTGCACCAATGTTCTCGGTACACGAGGCTTCATCGGCGGCGATGCTAAAACTGTCATTTCTAAGTACTCTTGCACCACCACTGTAACTTTTCCCATCAACTTAAATATGACTCTCTCATCGTCGAATGAACTGGAACTGGAATTGATTATGTAGGAATCTAGGGCTGGGCAATTGGGTACCCGCGGGTACCCGACTCGAATTATCGGGTACCCGCACCCGAAACATCAAAAATAATTACACCCGAAACCCGACCCGAATTTGTTGTCAGGTATCCGCATACCCGAATCGGGTACCCGTACCCGGCATATCGGGTACCCGATTTCCCGAAACATATATATATATATATAAATGCATATAATTTTAAATTGATGTGAAATGTGAAATGTGTTTGAGTACTTTTAGAATGATTTTTCTTCTGTTCCAGGGAAACAGTATGCACATTGTATTTTCTTTTAAGTGGGGGAAATGTAAATATGCTCCACTGTTTGTTCTATCCTTAATGTTTATATATACTCCACTGTTTGTAAATATGCTCCACTATTTGTTCTATCCTTTCAGAGTAGGCTTTGTAGAAGGTGTATGGATGGTGGGGATAATTGATGAACTTTGGATGCCTGTGTCTGAGTCCACAGGAGTTCCAGTATTAGTTGACACCAAAACTCGTGTCCGGCCGACCCTTCCAGGTGAACCACATAAAAGAAATGGAAGGTAGAGATAACTCACTCAATTGATTAAACAGATCCCGTTTACTTTCTTCCCCTCTAAGCCATTTAGTCAAAATCTTTGTGGCAGGTTTCAACTAATGTACTACAAGTATATGTGGGACACATTAGTTGCAGACAAATTTCCTCCTAGCGGACTGGCGGCGCCGCGCCTCGCAGGGCCTCGTGTCGCGGCGCTCGACCTCAAGGCTGGTGGCCGACTGGCCAGTCGGAGACTTGCTGCTGCCGGTCGGAGACTTGCTGCTGCCTGCGGCTACCTGCTGGAGAAGTGCTGAAGTGGAGAGAGAGGAGAGTGGACTGGAGAAGGAGAAGTAGAGAGTCGAGAGGAGTGAGAGAATTCAATTCAAACCCTAATTAAAGTCAAAAGCCCATATTGAAATTGTCAAATTGGTAAAAAAATCGGGTGCTGGGCTCAGGTATCGGGTATATCCGCTACCCGATCGGATAACCCGATACCCAAAAATTTGTGATTCTAAATACCCGAATCCGCTCCCGAACCCTCATTTACGGGTATCGAATACCCGATACCCGACAGATAAATTTCCCGATTACCCGAACCCGATTGCCCAACCCTATAGGAATCCATGAATTTTAGAGAGTTATGTTTAAATAAAATGTAGAAATTGGAAGAGTAAAAAGAAGAATAGATAAAATGGAATGATGTTAGATATGTGAAGGATATGTGATATTTATAGATAGGGGGAATTAATTAAAAAATTACCAAAAAATTCGTTGGCAACATATTAAAAAAAAATATCCAGAACGGTAAAAAATTGCGACATTCACATCCCCTACAACCTCGTCCCTCGTTCACGGCAGTCGCATCCCTCGCTGCGCCGAATGCCACCGACGCCGTACCTCAGTACCCCTCCCTCAACAACCCCGTTCCAACTCCGACACCCACCTTACGCCACGTTTGCGGCTGCCTTGGGGATACCCTAAAAAACAGTTATTTGAAAACTCATGACATTCAAAATATTGCCTCTCTCTTATCTAAATATTGTAAATGGGTAACCCACAAAAAGATGTTTGTAAACCCTATTGGCCTATTTTTTAGTTAAAAAGACTAAAAGACCGGCGTGGGAAATTGGAGAAGGAAATTATTTATCGATATGATAAAATTCTTGAAAAGGAAAATTTTTCTTCTTTCATATCACTTTGAAGCACTAAAAATTGACATGACTGACGACTACTCGTCTATTCTGGAAAACAATTGTTATCTAAATTATCCAATTAGGTTAAAGCTTTTGATTCGCACTAGTTTGTTTAATCAATTTGGGTCTTCTTTCTTTTTCTTCTTCTTCTTTTTTCCCACCCACATAGTTAAGGGTCGAAACTGAATTTGTTAGATATAAAGAAAAAGACAAACTAAATGTAAATTTTTAATTAATTTAGAATTTTGATTTGAAGTATATATATAGATAATAATTTAACATAACTAGCTAGATAGATTACCTAAAATTAGGTAAATAATTAATTAACGTGAATTCCACCATTTTTGTTTAATTTCAAACTAGCTAAAGTTATCCACTAGCAGTAAATTATTGAGAGAACTAAAAGCATATGGTGATAGTTTGGCTTTTCACAACTGTCAATTCTGAAGGAAAAATAAAATCAAATATTCCATAAGCCATCAACTAGATGAAAAAGGGCACATTTCCTATTTAAAAAGAAAAAGAAAAAAAGAGAGAGTTGGAATCGATGGGTATAAGTCGTATGACAAATGACTAAGAAAGGTGGTTGATTTTTAAATCATTCATTTATTTCCATATATTCCGAAAACTCCACTAATATTCCTCTTCACGCCACACAAACATATATATAAAGAGAGGAGAGTGTCGCTCGCCATTTGTGAGCATTTCCAAATAATGAAATTACATGATATTTATAAATTGAATTATTGCAAGTTGAGCAATACCTAACTAATTTAATTTTGACACTATATGTATGTCTTTTATATGGCGATGTCGTTTTCATGTAAATGTTGGTCTAAAATGATTTTGTATTGCAATCAAAAGTGGGTTCGGCAAAATTCACGAATTTCTAGTTCCCTTGTTTTTAATTGAAATGAAGAAGACATAAAGGTGCCTTTCTATATATAGTATCAACTGGCATGTAAATTGAGCATTCTAATTTTATATTCCTAATTCCCAAACCTTATGTCTTCTTTCCAACCCAATAGTGAAACGTGCTAAAAAAATATATTATAATACACTAAGGGCTCGTTTGGTAGCTGTGCAAAATTAAAACCTAGACTAAAACCGTGTTTAAATTAGTTCGGGCCCAATAGATAAAGATTGAGATAACATTTTATGTTGTTGTTTGATAGATGAGATTAAAAACAAGATAATTTTAATACAGTGTTTGGTAGATTAGATTATTTGATAGATTAATTTATAAAATTGGT
>JAYDZE010307049.1:0-18575 GCA_034509125.1 Monilaria moniliformis | reverse complement strand
GATCACTGGCGCCGTCTGTGGGAACGAAAAATTTGTGAATTGAACGAATTTTTGGGATCAACAATGGCAAGGAATACACGTTCTAATGCTGCCCGGGGAAACAACCAAGTCAACATGTCGGAGACTTCTCGGCAACCAAGGCTCAGGGAGGAGCCGGCAAGAGACCCAGCTCTCGACGGTTATCTCCACAATGTGGATGAACATGGTAACCCAATTCACCATGAGGATGGGGATTACCACTCCGGCCTCCAAAAATCGAAAACCCAGCCCCCGGTGCCAAACCTCGAGGAAGCCATCACAGGTTTTCTAGAGGAGAATGGGGAAGGCTTTCGCCAGTATTTGGCTAGGAGACAAGTTCCTCCTTCGCACCATGAAAGGGAGGAACATGCCTCTTCCCATGCCAGAAGGCGGCAAAGGTCGCCCAGTGTCCAAGTGGTGGACGAGCGCCACCGCCGACGTGACAGATCCCCTGTAGGAGATCCGCGTCAACACCATTACGATAGGCGACCCCAGACTCCACCTCAGTACCGCACGCCAGCGGGCGAATATGACTATGTCCTGGGTGGTTTCGATATGTACGGACGGATCGTCACTCCGTTCAACAGGAGGATCCTCCAAACGCCTCTTCCGGACATATATAAGGTCTCTAACATCGCACCGTATGACGGGCTGAAGGACCCTCAGAATTTCATGTCCCAATACCAGTACTCGATGATAAACCAGCAGCTAACAGAGGTACACATGTGCAAGCTCTTCCCCGAGCTGTTGGTCGACCATGCCCGTAGTTGGTTCGATAGTCTCCCACCGGGTAGCATCGGCTCATACGCCGAACTCATTCAGGCCTTCCATCGAAGATTCTTTCAGAAGGCCACCCCGAATACTACCTCGGCTCATATCCTTACAGTGCGACAAGCACGGGATGAGTCGATTAGCGATTTTATGACGAGGTTTAACAGAGAGAGCCTCAAGGTCGAAGATGTAAATGATCTCCTGATCATTTCGTCCTTCCAGAACGGCATCCTGCTGGGTGCTTTTTACAAGGAGATCGTCAGATCGGAGCCCCGCATAGCTAAGGAGCTCTGGGACATCGCCGATCACTTTGCTAAAGCAGACGAGGCAGATCGGAAGAAAAGAGAGACCGACAAGGCTGAGACCTCCAGCAGAAGACGGGAGGATGACAGCCGAGGCCGGGATAAGCGTAGTGCACTGGACAGACTCCAGCGCGCTCCCGTTCAATCCAGACTGGGACCTCAACGAGGTCCCCTGGAATTCAAATCCGGATATCGTCAAGGTCCGGAGCAGAGTCAGTACACCCCGTTGACAAAACCAAGGGCGGAGATTTTCGAACTGCACACCGAGCTGTTCGACGCACCTCGGCCCATGCTAAAGGGGAAAAAGAGAAGGTACAAGGAGAAGTATTGCATCTTTCATAAGGACCACGGTCATGACACCGAGGAGTGTCGGGATCTCATGACCGATATCGAGTACTTGGTGCAAGATGGCACACTCAAGAAGTACCAAGTACCTGGACGCAACAAAGGGAAAAACAGGAACCAAAAACGGCGAGACCGAGGCCGAGGTACCTGTACTCCACCCGCCGACAAGAAAAACAGGCGGGGTGATGATGATGAAGAGGAAGATGGCCAACCTCAATACGATGGAGTCATCGCTACCATTACTGGACTCCCTCAAGGCACATAAAGGTCATCACTTAGGGCTGAAACCCGACGTCCTTCACCAAATGAGCCCACACACAAAAGGCTCAAACAAGACGAGGCAATCACTTTCTCCGATGCCGATCCAGTTCCCCCCGTCGTACCTCACAATGATGCTATTGTCATATCGGTGGGGATCGCAAACAAGTTGGTGCACCGAGTTTATATCGACACCGGTGCATCGGTCAGCATCCTTTTCTGGGATTGCTTTGACAAGTTAGAGATCGGAGAAGCCCGTCTTGCACCTGCACCTCTTCCACTACGAAGTTTCGTGCAGGAGGAAACCCGACCTGAGGGGATCATCACCCTTCCGGTCATAGTGGGAAAAGCACCGAAGCATTCAACGCAAGCGGTGCAGTTCTTCGTTGTAAGGATATGCAGTCCGGCCCACCAGAAGTTCGGCCCAACAACGAGGAGTTCGGCCCATTAAAAGGCAGGCCCAGCCCACAAACAAAACAGCTCGGCAATGAAGGAGCTCGGACTAAGGGTCGACAGTTCGTCTGTAAAGGAGCTCGAACCAATGACCAATCAGCTCGGCCATGAGCGAGTTCGGATCAGAGACATACAGCTCGGCACTAAGGCAGGTAGAAGCTCGGCTGTAACCGCCCACTACCTCCACTACTTTCTAACCGCCAGCCACGATCCAGGAAACTGCCCCACGATCTCTGTAACCGCTGAGCCCTTTTTAATAGCTCATTTATTCGGGCTAAGCTGATGTAATACTATAAATAGAGGCTAGATTAGTGGAAAAATGGGGGAATTCTATATTCTGTAAACTCTCTACAATTAATACAAAAAAGAGATATACGCTTTGAGCCGTGGACGTAGATCAATTACGATCGAACCACGTAAAACCCTCTGTGTCATTCTAAATTCCTAGCCCATAAGCAAACCCGAAAATCCTTGTTCGATCAGTAACGCATCTCCTTGTGAGACGCGTTTGCGTAACACATCTTCTGTTAGACGCGTCTTAGGACCAAGTCGCGAGAGGCTTATACGTCTTCACTTAAGTGAAGACACGAAAAGTTCACGCGTTATCCCCATTTTCGGAATTAATAAAAAAAGGTTCCCATTTTGGGAACCACTTTTGCGGATTCGCCTACATTGAGAATTTTCCCCCTCCATCTCTCACTCATACACTGCGCACGTAGCGGTGGCGCTCCAGCCTCCCTCTTCGTTCTCTCTCACTTCCCCTTCACCGAATCACCGACGCCTCCCTCTCTTTTCGGCTTCTTAGCCTTGACGACTTAAATTCTAACTCCTTCGCCCGTCCCCAACGACCTCAATTCTAACCTGCCGCTCGTCGGTCAACCACAACCTCTTCCCTCTGTCGTCTTTGCTTCAGTCACCCACCACCACCACTCACTGACAACTCACAACCACCGCAACACCGTCTCTCTCTTCGTCAATGAGATAGATGTTATTTATCTTGTTTCATCCCACAACCACAATTAGTGTCGGTCAATTTGTTGTTTTTATGATGGGAAATTGTTATTTTTGAAAAATAAAAGAAAATAAACCATAGATTTTTAATTGGTTCGGAAAACCGACCAAAACCGATTTGTTTTGTTAGTTCGGTTTCCGACCAGTTTTTTTTTTTGGTTATATTCAGTCAGTCGGTCTGGTTCTCATCTCAGATTTTTTGTTCGATTTTCGCTTTGACATTTTTAATTCAGACGGGAATCGAATCGATGCACACCCCCACTGAAAAGATGATCCCAATAAGAGATCCCCAAGTGACCAATTCTTCAAAATCAAGTGTAAAGTAACATAACGGGACTCCAACGCAACGACCTAAATTCAAAACCACGAAAGACCTCACAAAGAAAGTAGGTTTGACTAATCAAGCGAAAATAAAATTAAAGAAAACTGAAGTTAGTAACCCAAGAAAGTTGAGGAGAGGAGCAAAACAAAAACTTTTATTATCATAAGCTTATTACAAAGTGAATATGGGTAGCCTATACAATACTGCTAAGCGATAAAAAAAATGTTGCATCTTAAAGAAGTGTTCTTCCATCTCCTACCATTTCTACCCTAAAATCATACCTTGATATTTGCATCTGGAGAATTTCTATCCCATACGCTCCATATATTCGGGCCAACTTCTCATAGCGTCGTCTGTAGCTAAACTTCTATCATATAAGCAGCCGTATCATCCTGGAAAAGACAAGGATTAAACTTCGATAACATCTTTATACCAAGTCCTGGAAAATATTTTACATGAAATTGTGTAGATAGGCAATAAATAGGTTCATAGATGAATAACAATGTCATTTGGAATTCAATACTTGTTTCACATTACTACCTTCAGAGCTCATCTGGAATCCCGAAGATACACTCCTGCTTCTCCCTCTCTTGGATAAACCCTATCAGATGATGAATTTAGTGCTATCAAGACATCTATATAAGTTAGCGACAATCATGTCATCGAGAAAATATCTAGAACCAGCTAGTAATGCTTCCAGGGACTTCTTCTGAAAACTTAAATTGGATTCATCTATGAAAAGCTAGACATGTTTGCCTGTCAATGATTTGTATAAATGTATATTTCTTCCTTCAAACCACAAATATTCATGTGATGATTTTTTAATGGATTTTGTAAAACAGCACAAGTACAAACACAACAATTTTCAAAATCTCATCCCAAAACAAACCTCATCTCAATACTAAGCAGTCTCAAGCTTATCCTATCCCATTATACGCCCACCAATGTTTAAAGTTTCATCCATTCGACAAAATTAGAATTCATCCTTTACATCCACGACAACTGAAAGCCAAGTATTCAGATTCACAGTGAAGCCTGATTCTGAAGCCTCTCACAGCCACACTGGTAAATCAGGGTTATGTAGTGTAACAAATGTCAAATCCATTATGATTGATAAAAAACACAGTTAGGTATATCCTGAAAGAGGCTCATCAACTCTGAAGAGAACGGGTAATCTGGATGGCAAAGGGTGAAAATCTCCTCTAGTGATGCCGCAAGAAAGTTTTAAGCACTTCATTATTATGTCTTTACAACGTGGTAGTGCAAATGCTATTTCTTTAGTAGAAATCCAGAGAATCCTGCCTTTGACTTCAAATAGTATGCTGATATAGAATCTCAAATAGCATAACCTACCTATTTGACAGCTCCAAGTTCTAAATGAAACCAACGGCATATTTAATGCAGGTTTCGCTTAACATTAGCCAACAGTAACTAAAGGAAAGACCAAGTCATTCACTAATTTTCTTAGGTATGTATATTCAACAATGTACTTTCTCTACTTGAATTACTGCAATCTCTCTCGCAAACACAATTTTTCATATGAAAAAAGAAATATAAAAAAAAAAAATCAGAAATTTCATCACACCACGAAGGGAATCCAGTTATCCAAAGGAAAAGCATTCGACAAGAAATTAATGATGACGAAATCAAATAGACATTTTCTTGAGGAGTCACCTAAACACATAACATGAACACAAAGAAAGTAATGCGGCACCTTAGAGTTTGGAAGGGGCAAAGACGCTTGTCTTGCAGCTTTTTGAGGTTCAGTTAAGTGGCGAATCTCCTGAATCTGCCGTGCTATATCCTCCAAAATTTTCAACTGTAAATTTTTAGTTTCTCGATTCTCCAAAGAGAAGCTAAGTCTCTCTCTTCCTTCTTGAACAAGCTTTAAGCGCTCTTGAAGTTGAACAATCTCACTATCGATTTTTAGCATTTCAGTATCCAAAGCCGACATGGAACAACGTCGCAGGCTCTGAGAACCTTTCCGGCCGAGTGGTGGAAGACAACTAGGAACCTCTGGACTGCTTTTCTTGACAAAAGAATCATTTATCCTCTCTGGTGCAGCTCCAGATTGAACACAGTCTATCTCACGTACTTTTAGAGAACTACTGACCGGAAACTGCTCGCCTCTATCTGCAGTTGCTTCTCTACGGAGATTGATGCCATCACCAATAACATGAACATCGTGAGGGATTTTATCTAGTGTTGGATCACATGAACTGCAGTATTCAAGAGGCGCATCATTTTCCTGCTGCTTCAGACTTGGATTATCATTCAGATCAGCTTTCTCGGTTTCAAAACAAGTTCTAATAACCTTGTCAGCAAGTTTATGTCCTTGGTTCAACTTTTGAATTTGCTCAAGTTCTTTTGTATAGCTGGGGTTGGCTTTTGGCATCAATTGTATGTCTTGAGATATAACCTCCTTCTGAAGATCCATTTTCTCAGAACTACTACGAACTGATACGTCAACAGAACTTCCACTCGAGTCTCTAAGCCTTTCAAAGCTAGATTTTTCATCATGGGGTTGAAATGGCGATTCTATTCCAAAGGCAGGTTTACATTTGAATTGACTCACAAAAACATCGTCAGCACATTTATTTTCCATCTTTACCTTCTTGTCAGAAGATACTGCAAGCTGGTCCTGAGATAAAACTGGATCATCGTTGGGATCATTTAGAGGACTAAATATATGTGTAGCATCATTGCTATCTGAACAATCACCAGTTGATTGTTCATTCCCTCCAGAAACCATTTCCCTATATGCTTCAACTTCCTTTTCTAAAAAGAGTTTCTCCTTTTCTCTTCGCATAAGAATTTCTTGGAGAATGTCCATTTCCTCATCATCATAAGCGGACTTCTCTTCTATTATCCTCTGATACTGCCGAGCTTCCATTTCTATGGATGCCTTTTCCTTCTGCAGACGCAAAATCATAGCCATAGCCTCATCAGCAGCACTAGCAGCAGCACTTCTCTCCTTTTCAAGCTCAATATAAAGGGAAGCCCGAGCAGCACGTTCTCTTTCAAGTGCTTGTTCTAAGGCCCTGATTTTATTATTCTCATAACCACCACAACTTTGAACCTCTTGCTGATTATATTGTCGCTCTTCACCAGATAGCACGCTTCCCTTCATGTGCATATCTTCCTCAGGAGACAGATCCATTTCGTCTCTGCTGAGAGTCCTCAGCCTCCCTCTCATCTTCTTGGGAGCTTTATCATCTAAATCCAAAACCCATAAATCTAGGATTATGCATGAGGATGATTTGATAATAGGTAAACAAAATTTGCATTATATTTGCATTTTGAAATAAGTTAATAATATCAAAGAACATTTAATGTTAACCAATATGTTCATCTCATGCTGTAGAAGCTTCTTAAAACCTACACTATCGGATTGAAAAAAATAAGAAATAGAAAACAATGCAATGCAGATTATCGGAAATGCCCATTTTGCCAACTTTTGGAACATGAAGTTATATAACTGCCTTTGGTAACAAAAATAAAATAAAGTTTTATACTCATTTGCCAAACAAATTTACTAACATGCTCTTAACAAACAATAAACACACTTATGCTCTTATTTTTCCCTCTCACCCTCTCACATCAACACGAATCACCCCTGAGCTCACCCACCCACCCACTTGACAAGCCCAGCACCTGAAGAAGAAAACCATGGTCTGGACGATGAGTTCTTTTGACAAGGAGTTTGAGCATGATAAGATTAGGGTGTGATTGTGGAAACTAGACTGATATGCATATCTATTTGTTGAAGATGTGGCACAAAAACTTCAGTAGGGTAGCAAAAGCTGCAATAGATGCCATATTTCTGTAAAATAATGGGGCGAGCTACGCAAACGAACCATGGCGCAACAGACCAGACCTAGAGCAGAAATGCCTTTACAGATGGGTTAATGCCATGGTTTCACAGCAGGACAAAAGGACACAAAGCTTAACTCTTGGTCGTGGTCCATTGCAGCTCACGCCACATCCTCTTCTCCAAACACATCAGTCAGTTCAGAAAATACCACAAAAATCAATACCCTAACACATTACATGAGTAAATCATAAATGATCTTCTCAGTTGCCATTAGTCCCAGTTTAATTCACCCGTCTTGTAGACTAGTAGTTCTTTGTTCGCTCACCAGAATACATTCTTTACACTCCAGCTGAGTTCCACTCACTCATTCAACAAGTTTTTTCAAGAATTTTAGAAGACTTATAATTGAATTGGTAGAAAATAAATGAATTTTTTTATTATAAAGGGCATAAATGAATCTTCACCACTCAAAATGGGTATAAAATATCTATTTCAGATGAGTGGCCATAGTCTAAACTCAAACTAAAGCTGGATCTCTAATCAGCCAATCGCAGCTCATGGCTCTTGGCACACCGTATGCATTAGATTATTCGCGACTTATTGTCTAAGAACTTCAAAATGTAAGGAAAACCAGAAAAGCAACAAAGAACAACAAGATCAACACAGATTTGTCAAGCAAACCATCAAAAGCCATTCTCACCCTTTTAGTTCTGGAAAAGTGAATGGTAACAGAACGGAAAACAGGTTCCTCAAAGAAGCACACAAAATATTCAAATTCTTGGCGAAAAATGAGATGCTATTTGAAGAAAAATTCAAAGCTCTGCTGTGCTACACACTGAGTGAAGAAAACAAAGAAAAAGAGGGCTTGATGACTTGCTTAATATATTCATTAATTTCAAACTAGCAATAAATAGAATATTAGTTGCGAGTCATTGATTTATAGCTTTACTAGATGTAGAGATGCTAGCTCACAATCTGAACAGATTGGTTCAATTTTCTTTTCAACTAGCCAATGATGGTGCCAGAATGGAATCCTTAAAAATAGAAATTATCCCAATTGGTTTATTTTGTCACCTATTTCATCTCAAGAGCAATTATCTTATTAAGGAATGGTTAAACTTACAAGTGATCCAAACAAGTTATTTAAATTGGTTAAAGGTTTGTAAGAAACATATGCAACTAATTCATCTAAGTACATGCAAAAACATTGAGTGATAGATCGAGAAGATGAAAATGGAGTTACACCAGATTAAAAAATATAATCCTATAAAGTGATGGCCCAAACTTGACAAACACTAATCCCACAAGTGGTCCTTTTCTCATAATCTAAATGGAATGTAGGCCTTCATTAAATGATTTTAGCAATGAGCAACGATAAGTCAGAATGAATAAATGAATGCATTAACTATTCTTTAAGTAGACAACCTACTAAATCCAAGTAGGTACAGTGGTTGGAGATATAGGTATATCACTCTTAAAATGTCAATAAGTTGTACTAATCATAATTAAGGTCAAGCAACCAAGAGAAAGCAGTTCCTTCAACAAATCTCAACACTAGATGCGCTTGACAATAGAAATAACTAAGTAGCTTGGTACAGAACATGATTGAAGATGGTATTTACTCACATTCAAGATTATGATTTCCAGCATTATCAGTCGGCAGCGAGCCATCTCCCGAGCACCAGCTGCCCCTCTTGTTTGTGTTTAAATGAAGAAGATGTTGTGAATCTGACACCTCCTCATGAGAAGGAGAATCAGAACTTAAAAGAGATGAATTCTTCCCATGACCAACAACCCCTTTCCGGCTACGCAATCGACTCTTTGGCTTATAACTCAAAACCCCTTTCCCCTTCCTATCAATCTTCCCAGTCCTTGAACTAATTTCCCTCCGAACCACATCTGCAGACCCCCTACAATCTGATATTGAAGAACTACAAGATGCATCGCCTTCTAGCTCAATAATCCCAAAACTACCACAATTATCACCAACAACACTACCATCATACTTTCTGGGAGATACGGAATTACTAAATGGGAATTTCTGCCTGACAGAGAGCTGAACATCTGACAATTTCTGAATAGGAAAATCAACTAATAACCTGTTGAAGCACAGACTTCTACTATGAACATTGATAAACATTCCATCACAAGGGCATGGCAAATTCAACCCAAAAAACCCCAGAAATTTCGACGCAAAGTAAGCAGCAGATGATGCGCAAAGCAACAAGTATGCTATTGTGAGATCAAGAAAAGCAGCCACCAAACCACTCAAACTCCACATTTGCACAGCGTGGCACGCCATTTCTCATTGGAATTCCACCTGATCCCACCCAAGATTCAAGCTTTACAACAAACCAACAAAAGCGTATCTCAATTTCTCAAAGAAATAACAAAAGTACGCATATTGATCACGAACTCTGATCAAAAGGGATAATGTATATAACCCCCTTAAAAAAGAGGCGGAAACTTCAAGAAACATGCAGGGAAATCTATATACTTTGAAATAAGAGAATTTGGCAACAAATCCGTATCAATTATCAGCAAAGCACGAAAACCAACAGCTAATAGGGAAATCGAAGCCAGAAATTCAGTAAAGTACTGAAACTTTGTTGAAATAATTAAATCGGAATCTTGCAATAAATAATAGCGTTGTCCCCCAATTTTTAATATATTTAAGAAAATATCTCCATTTTTTTTTATCAAATGTCCAAAATCTTCAATATTTTCATAAAATGTCCTATTATATATAATTAGATGACAAAATATTGATTCTTCTTGCTAGAGTTTGAGATGATATTTTTCCCAGCTAAACATATGAAACAACCTCATTTTTTGCAAAAAAATAAGAAGAATTAATAGACTTTTGTATCCCAAAATTTTAACGTATTTCAGAAAATATATGCAACTTTTAACGTATTCTAGAAAATATCATAATTGTTTTTAGAAAAACAAAAATTGAAAACCTTTTTTATAATGCACTAAAAGCTAAATACAGAAAATACTATTAACTCTTCTTATTTTTGCTAAAACGATGTCGTTTCATGTGTCACGATAAGAAAAGAATTCTACTATCGATTCTGTCAAGATAAATCAACTTTCCATCACCAAATTTTATATAGCAGAATAATTATAGAAAATGCTAAGTATTAAAAACAATTAATGAAACAATAACAATTAAAAATATTTTTTAAAGTATTCTGAAAATTAAGAACATAATAAGACACTATTAATTTTAAATATTAATGAGTAAACTTTCATATTTGGAAAATAAAGGGCGAGAAAAAGGGATCTTCTAATTGCGTGCTGCAATTGTTGGATTATTAGCTCGGGAATTGAACTGCCAGCCCAAACCCCAGGTTGTTTCTTCGCTTGATTTTCTCACTCCAATAATTTTGTCAGCGTAGAAGCCGACTTCTAACCGTTACAGATATATTCAAAAATTAGGATAGATGATACTGATGCCGACCTCGTTACCTGCCTACGTGGAAATTAATCAATTTGTTAGTAAAAACGTAATGCGTTATCCGTGAAAAATACATATAGCTACCTATTTTTTTCAGTTGTCTTGAATTAATAATCCTATTTTTTTATTTAATAGCAATTTTATTTATTGTTTACTAATATGCCCTTATTTAGCGTACGTTTGAATTGATTATATTGAGTGATATTAATATATTAACGAAGACTCGATCAACCTATGTAATTCAATCTTGAGTGTTTGGGTTATTTTACTTTTATAAACTAACTTCGTGTTTATACTACCGTATTTGCATTAAAATTGAGTTCCCCAATCTCGAAACGAATAAATTTAGCATTTTATTTTATTTTTTTGATTAATAGTTGATTATTAGAGTCTGTTATTTCATTATTATAAGGCTATATTATTTTTACGCATTAATTTTGCACTATAACATGTTTCATTTTATTTGGTATTACTAAATTAATAAACTAATAATAGTCAGACACAAACGAAACATATAAAATTATGGGCAGAAGATCTGAACCCCAAAAATGTAATCGTAGTTGGGACAAGAAGTAGAAAGACTAAATTGTGGTATATAAAGTAGTGGAAGTCAAATAAAAATTAATAAAGTATAGCATGTGCTGCAGCATTTGATATATGTAAAGATGTGACACTAGAGAAGATATATACCACCCTTGACTCTTCATGCATGTGCTCTCGCCCATTACAGTTTATAATAATTATTTTGGCAGTCAACACTAATGGCTGAATTTGAACTATTCTGCGTGTCAAAATTTCAAACCCTAAAAAACAATTGAGATCGAGTGAGTTGATTATAAAATGTTGATGATTCAGAGACATAATATAAAATATATAATATATAATATATAATAAATAATATATACTATTATTATATGTGTTGCAACATGTGTCCCAAATATCCCATACTAGCTACTAGCTACTCAGAAATACTCGTTACCCCCACCACTCTTCACAAGTATATTAGCTATTTTTTTTCTGGAAAATTAGAAACAGTCACTTCGAAGAATAAAAGCATAAAAATAGCCATCTAACGATAACCTATGTTCCCTAGCCACTTTAGAATCATTAATTAATTTTGAACTAGGATATAATAAGCACTTGTTAATTCTTATGAATTTATTAATTATAATTATGATTTAATTAAGATGGTCCAAGATATATATGGATGCACAAGGGTGTGTGTCTAATAAAAATATGATCACAATTGTACATATTTTTACTAGAGCTGTGAAAATTGGTTTGATTTGACAGGTCAAATCGGAAGCTTGCCTTACAGGATCTTCGGACGCCTCAGTAAAAAAATCATGAAAACCATCGCCAGAAAAGCTAGGTGGATTTTTGTGATAATATTGGACTTAAACACCAATCAAATTCCTTACATAAACAGATTATCCGTTGTGCTCCTTCAACACTATTTGCTCATCCAATCACACGATTACAACAAATTAATTTTCACCTACCTTGAACTCCTTCAACACCATTTGCTCCTTTGCTAACTGAGGTATGAAAATACTTGTCACCAAAGAAGATATAAGTGGGACATAGAATAGATGAGCAAATATGTGAACTTTTCGACCCATTTACATTTGTACGCCGACTTTTGAAAAATTTATAGTATAAATTTGTCGGGAGAATTATATGTGTGTCTCACTCACGATGGTGGCTCACTCACCATGATAACTCATTCACGATGGTGGTTCACTCACCATGATGGCTCATCCGTGACGGTGGACCACTCATGACAGCACCATCGTGGCCATATAAACATCGCCATCCACGGATCCTCCGTGAACATATAAACTTCTGTTGCTACCCACGACCACCCAACAACAATTTCAAACACCCGCAACTTCAAAACCATCATAATAATGCTACTATAAATTCAAAACATACTAACACGAAATTCAGACTTAAATTTCGAGTTTGAAGTTAGACAGGGATCTAGCCGAAAGTCGCGGTTTGTGGATGAATTCTTCTCCGGAGGACGACGATGACATCGTTGCACACTCACTTGACCCATCACTCTCGATGCCTCTGCTGCTCATCTCGTTGCTTGTGGAGGGATGCATCGGTTGTGGGTGGTGATGGTGCTAGTTTGAAAAAATGTTTAGGGGAGGGAAGACGGTTGTGGGAAGGGAGATAGATTTTGTGGGAACCGATTTCTTTATGTTTTTTTCTAGGTTTTGACCTTGAAGATTTTTTGGAGACTGATTCCATTATCTTTATTAAAAAAACAAATATTCTTATTTAATTTATTTGTTTTTTTAAGTGGTGGGCCATTAAAAGAGTATTGTAGTCTTTTGAAGCACAATGATATATAAAATCCATACTTTTATGGGTTATGATATATAACTTTTCGTTTTAGACGTGATATATTTTGCCCACAACTCTCATTTTTTAAGCTGCTTTCAAATAATCATAATAATATAAGTTTATCGAGGAATATATTTATTTAATAGTAGTTAGATGATGAGGTGTTGGTGATATTCCATTTCAAAACAATTATGATGTCGTGAGACAATAATTAAGTCATCAAAGAGAGCAAGCCAGACTATTCTATATTCGATTCGAATTTTTGATATTCGACATCGAATACATTTTTTAAAATTTGATTAGTATTTATATACATATATAAAATTATGATATACAATTCGATATTTTCAAATATTTGATTATATATATACATATGACATTTCGTTATATATTAATATTATTCCATGATTTGCATAAGTAACAACTTTTTTTCATATAAAAGAATAATGAACTTAAGTAATAATTGACAAATTTTAAAACACAAATGCAAAGAAGCATAATGAGAAATTTTTGGTTTACAAAAATAAGACTTCTCAATTTTTAAGGAGTGGAAGTTCAAAATATCTAAATTCATATTGTAAAAGCAAAAAATATACATTCATATAAAATAAAGTAAAAAAAAAGTAAAAATTATCCACTAATATAAAAAAGTAAAAAATATTCACTAACATTTAAAAAGTAAGAAGTATTCACACTTACTATTTTATCATGTATCTCACAACTCGGAATGTTCTTGATTGTGAATTAGTGATATTTTTTTGCTATAGTTCGTAGTTAGAATACTCTCTATTGCTATAATTCAAAACTTCGAGTTTTCATACTTGTGAACTAGTGTATTTTGAATTGGTGGTTTTTTACTACGACTTACAACTCTGAGTATTCTTAGTTGTGGATTAGTAGTTTTTTGCTACAATCCACAAACTCTAAGTTTTATTTATAATAGTAATTCACAATTTCAAATACTTATGATTGTGAATTAGTGCTTTTAGCTATAATTCGCATCTTCCGAATACTCTCAATTGTGGATTGGTTAATTTTTACACCCCCCCTAAAAACTTGATTAACTTTTACATTTTCTTTATTTTGGTGGATACTTTTAACTTTTGTTAAATGTGGATGAGTAGTTTGGGATATTAACTCATTATTATAACTAAAATTTCGAATGGAAGCCGTACATACTACTAGGGATGTCAATTTAGCCCGAAATCCGTGGGTTGGCCAGATTAACCCGACAACCCAACAGGGTTAGGGTTGAAAAATCTTAACCCGAAAAAAATCTCAACCCGAATGACCCTAAACCCTAAACCGAATAGTCCGCAACCCGATAGGGTTGGCCCGAAGATAGCTCGAACCCATATGGTCGACCCGAAAATTAGCTAGTTCTCGTTATTTAGTTTTCAAATTTTATTAATTTATTCTTTTTCCAACTTTTGAGGGTAAGTATTATATGATTTTTTTCAAATGTATGTGAAAAAATGCATTTTGATTCAATATTCGAAAGTTATATTCATCATTTCACTTTTCTATATTTTACTATAACATTTAATATAAACGTTTAGATTTAAAAATTAAAAAAATGATAATCTATTAAGAAAAATATATTTTTTTATTTCTCTTGAAATGGCATTCATTTATTGATGTATTTCTTTGTTACACATATACAATTATCAAAATTAATATATTAATTAAAAAATTCATAAAATTTGTTGAGCCCGATTGGCCCGATGGGTTAGCCCGGAACCCGATAATTTAGGGTTAGGGTTGAGAATTTCTAACCCGAAAAAATTACAACCCAAATGACCCGTAACCGAATAGTCCGACGACCCGATAGGGCCGGCCGAACTCGAGCGGGTTGGCCCGATTGACATCTCTACATACTACCACCACAAGCTAAACCTCGCCGCTAGAATTGTAACCTAATCAAATAATTTGTATTCGATTCAATATTCAAATTTTGATATTAGTATTCAACAAATATGAGAATTCGAGTTCAAATACAAATATTCAGTTTGATTTGATGAATATTCAAATACAAATATAAAATTTCGATGACAACCCTAAACACTAATTAAGACATCATACAATCCATTTGAGATTATTTCATACATAAATAAGACAAATGGTCCAAATAATAATTTTATGAATATAAAAGTAATACCTCGTACACAAAAATAATACTTTCTATTTATTTTTTTATTTTATTTTATCTTAACACTTTTTCTTCTTATAGAATTTGATTTTAGTTCTCCAAAACTAATTTTCCATATTCGTTTTTAGAGAGTTTAACGTGAAGACCCCAAAATGAAAAGGTTTAAAAAGAAAGAGCACAAGTCCATGATGTGTGATATATAGAATGCTTTATTTTATGGGCATTTCTTTTATTCCTTGATCGTGTTAACTAAAAATCATCAAACCAAAAAATAATTCATATTCTCAACCATACTAACTGAAATTTGTAATTGATGAACCAGTGGTGTCCAATGCTCTAGAAACTCTTCGCGATCTACTTTTAGTAGAAGTCGGGTCTCTTCTCAATGATGCTAACAAAAAATGACACGACAGTGAGACCATCTGTGCAGACTTAGAGAGGTCTGAGCCGTTGAACTCCACGTTGCCGTTCAAGTTTCTTCCAGGAGAGGCCTGCTCCTAAATTAGGGCTTATCCCTCCACCGAATCGGCACCAAAAGCATGCAATATTACTTGTTGGGTTTTTGTTGGGGCTCCCAACTTTGTAGAGAAAGGCCCAATTGGACTTGGCCCATATGACCACTAAATGGAGCAATGCTAGGTTAAAAAGGGTCAAATGATATTTGAAAAGGGGCTGACGAACAAAACAAAAAAATGGGGAAATTTGCAGCAAGTTTCAGCAGCGACCAATTTTGGTTTTCTTCACAACCGGATGTCCAAACATTGTCTGATTGTTCTGAAATTTTGACTGAAAGTAGAAGACTCATCAAGTTTCATTCTAATGGACGGAGATCGAATTTGGACCTTTAGATGTTAAGTTATTAGTTTTAGAACATGCTGCTGTTTTTTGGGTGTTTTAGCTTCTTTTGAAGTTGGATTGATTTTTTAGTGCCTTATTGTCTTGTTAAGGATTAGATATCATTTGGATGTTTGTTGGGTTGTTAACTCCTACTTTTTATTTAGTGATAATGGATTTGTAGATCTTTGCATCTACTTGTGTTTGCTTATGATAAGTCGGAGTATAAGAATGATGGAGAACGGACTTCTGAGCATCAACAAGTTTGTGATTATAATTGAATATGGGTACATGACAATGTTCACAATCTTGTTGAAAACGAAACAAATGCAAAGACACTCTAGAATACTTGAAAGGTTGTATTGCTTCCAAGACAGGTAACAACAAACTATACTTATTGAAGCAGTTGATTAAGTTGAGATACTCTGAAGGTACATCTATATCTAATCATGTGAATGAGTTTCAAGGCGTGTTAAATCAGTTGTCTAGTGTTGGTGTTTCTTTTGAGGATTAAATACTCGGCCTATGACGGCTTAATACTTTGTGTGACTCTTGAGAGACATTTTGAGTCTCACATACAAATTCCGCTCCTAAATGAACAATGTCATTATGCCAATAATGGAAATTCTCAATGAAGAGATTATAAGGAAAACTCAAGCGCATATCGACATACACTGTGGTTTTAGTTATAGAGCAGAGATGGAGAAATCAAAACAGAGGTCATGGTAATAGAGAAAAAAAATAGAAATAAATCTAGGTCTAAGTACAAAGATATTGTCATTACTGCTGCAAAATAGGTCACCTCAAGAAGAATTGTTGGATGTAGAAAAATAAAAAGAATGGAAATAATAAAAATTCAGAGAAGTCTGAAAAAAAATGTACTGATTATGTTGTTGCTGCCACAAGTGTTGATCTTATCATTGTTTATGATATCCGTGATATTAATTTGGTCTCTTCCGATATATGTTGGGTTGATGACTTTGATGTTGCAGTCCATGTTACTCTAAGAAGAAAGATCTTCAGCACTTACACTGCAAGTGATTTTGGTTATTTGAGGATGGGCAACAATGGTCTTCGTCAAGTTATTGGCATGAGAAATATTTGTTTGAAAGTGAGCAATGGCTCTACGGTGCTACTTCGAGATGTTAGGCATGCTCCTGATGTTCGATTGAACTTGATTTCCATTGGGAAACTTGATAGTGATGGTTATGGAAATACCTTTGTTGATGGAAAATAAAATATTAGCAAAGAGTCCCTCACTTTGGCTAAAGGTTCAAAGTTGAAGGAAATTTTGTATATGTTGCAAGCTTCAATTTCAGATGGCTCAGTGAATGTTGTTGAGAAACAATGCTTACCAGATTTGTGGAATAAGAGTTTAGTCATGTTAGTGCTAAGGGACTTGAAAATTTTGTAAATAAAAATGTTCTTCGAGGTTCTAAAGTTTCAATTTTGAAAAGTGCTTTCATGGTCTTGAAGGAAAACATAATCGAGTATGTTTCTAAACTAATCCTCCTCATTGACAACTAAATTTGTTAGAAATTTGTGACTTTTATTGATGATTATTCCATGAAGGTATAGATGGCCTTGAAGATCAAAGATCAAGTGCTTGACAAGTTTAAGAAGTTTCAAGCTCTAACTAAAAGACAGACTGGAATGAAATTGAAATGTATCAGGACATGCATTGGTGGTGAGTACCGTAGACCGTTTGAGAAGTACTATAGGCAACAAGGGATTAGACACTAGAAGATACCTCCCAAAATGCCTCAATTGAATGGATTGGCTGAAAGAATGGACCGAACATTGATGGATCGTGTCAAATGCATGTTATCGGAGTCGAAACTTCTACAATAATTTTGGGGTAGGGCTTTATATAATATCACTTATGTTATTAATCTGACTGCTACAATTGCTTTCCAGGGTGATGTACTATAAAATATTAGAATCTGGTTTAAGAGTGTTTGGTTGTAAAATTTATGTTTATGTTCATGGAGTTGACTGATCAAAGTTAGATGCGAAAGTAAGGCAATGCATCTTCATTCGATATGGTCAAGATGAGTTTGTTTACAGATTGTATGATCTTATTGAGAAAAAGATCATACAAACCCGTGATGTGGTGTTTTATAAAGACCAGGCTATTGATGACATAAATAGGGCAGAGAATTTAAATTCTCGCTCTCATGATGACCTCATTGATGATGATCCAAGTTTCACAGCACAAATATTTGCTATAGTTGCTGATAATACAGTTAAAACTAATATGCAGCATCGAGATTTCCCCGATGGTCATCAAGATGATAATTTGCAAAATCCTTCAGATATTGTTAATATGATCAACAAGAAGTTGAACTCAGAAGGTCTACTAGAGAAAAACAACAGTTGACCAGATATTCTTTGACTCAACCCAATTTAGATGATTTTACTTGCAAGTGTACAAGGTTTTGTAGATAGGGTAAGCACAAGAGTATCGTATCCACGGAGAC
>JAYDZE010306938.1:0-18577 GCA_034509125.1 Monilaria moniliformis | reverse complement strand
TGCAATCTTCTCCCAGAAGACGCGCACCCTTTGGCCGTTTCCGATAACTGGATCTTCAGAAACATCAACGTAGCATCATGCCAGTAGTTTCGTCTCTTCCGGCCCATATTTTTTAGATCCTTCACGCGCAGGGAGGGCTGCCTTCTTTCCTTTTCCTTTTCCTTTGGCCGCCACAGGAGGGGACGGTGTCAACTCGTCAATGGTATGCATATCATCGACGTCGTAATCCGCCACGTTGATCGCTGACAAGGCTGGGGTTGGTGGAGTATTCATTGACGCCGAAAAGGGAGTGATATCTACATTATGCTGAACAAAATTGCCGAAATCACTTGGATCACAATCCTTACTCCGACATAAGTTAACAAATTCGGCTAAATCATCGGACGAATGAGGATATTTTCCCAATTTTGGATCCATAAGAAGAAATTTGGTAGATAAATGTATGAGAGTATGAAGAGGTGTGAGATTCACATCATCATTTTGGCTCAATTTATAGCCAAAATTTGCCACCACACCCCACCCCATCACCACCCCCACTATTACATGCATTCACTCCCACCACCAACTCTTCATTTATTTGTTCACATGTGAATTGCAGTTTTTCATCTTTCCAAAATCTGCATTGAAAAAGCAAATAACACTTTTTTTATAAATAAATAAAAATTTATAAGTGGCCGCCGCATTGGGGCGGACCACCATTATCGCAGCCCCGTAGCGGCCGCCGCAGCCTGGCTATCAGCCGCTCCAGCGGCTGAATGCCCGGCTACGCCGCGGCCATCTGCCCCTCATCCCTGCCTCGCCGCGGCCGCCGTGTTTTTCCTCACAAACGCGGCGACGTTAATAATGCCCTGATGAGTCTTTTTTGACATAATTGACATTTAGGGCGAAAATTATTAGACCCTAATTGGTATAATGGAATGAAGTTGAGAATTGAATGATTATTTCTTTTTAATTTCATTCATTTGCTTGGTACGATATTTTTGTAGGAATTGTCATTCCATTTGGAATCACCATTCCTATTAGATAAGGAATAGTCATTCGCCAATCCAAGGTTTGTCATTCTTTTCCTCCTTCCATTCCATTCCTACCTCTATTTCATTCCTCTCTTATTCAATTTCATCATACCAAATATGTCCTTAAGTATAATGGAGTTAATTAACTAATTAGCCTCTTAAAGCTAATTAATCAGTAAAAGGTAATAACCGAATGCTAATATATAGTAAAAATTTGTGGGAGGAAATGAAGTGTTTTTCTTGTACTGTACTGTGGGAGAGATCCTTACGCAACCTTAGTGCATTACTGATGTACCACTATCAACTTTTTCATTTTTTGATTTTTTTTGTTAATCCTGATTAATAATATCTAATAAAACTATTATTAAAAAAAATTGAAAATTGAGCAGCTAGCGCACCCCAAAAATGATACTACTATATTAAAAAAATAATTCTAATAAACATGGCACGATAATGATACACTGAATTAATATATACCAATGGCATTATAAGTACGTATTTAGTTAAATGACAATTATAAGATCGACAAAGATTGAAAATATTTATCACCAATCGTTACAAATCTCGATTAACAAGAAAAATCAGCACACACAAACTCCAGAACAACAAAACCAGAAAATAAAAAGAAGATACAAATTGAATATCAAACGAAACAAAAATGATGGAGGAATTAAATCTCATTCTGCACAATTTGATCTCCTCACAAATGATAAAGCATCGCCACCACGGCTACTCCGAGTCCATAAATTCCATGCAGACGACGATCAGCCGCGTCCGATGCATCCGCCGGAGAATCTCCGCCGGCCACTGGGCTATCCGCCGCCGCGGCCTTCTTCTTGGTAGCCTTAGGTGAAGTAGGGGCAGGAGTAGGAGACGGCGTGCCAAACATACTCAGAGGAAGAAGAACCTTATCCACTTGATAGACCGCCAGCTGGTTGTCGGTGTATATGGTGTTCGACACCGTGGCTTCGTTAACGCCGGTGGTGATATTGACCTGGTTGCCGGAGGTGGTGACGTTGAGCGGGAAGGCGCCGTTGGCACTGTCGCCGGCTTGGGTGCGGAGAGGGTTGCTGACGGTTTGGAACTGAGTGGTGGTGAGGAAGGTTGGGAGGATGTGGAATTGGATCAATGAGACCTTCTGCTGGTCGGAGAGGGAGTTGAGGGTGCCGCCGGGGAGGCTGGAGAAGGCGTTGTCGGTTGGGGCGAAGAGGGTTAGGCCCTGGTTAGAGTTGTTGAGCTGTGTGTTGATCTGATCTCCGATTTGGGTGATCTTGAAGAGGCGGATTAGGGTGGTGAACTGGCCGGCCTTCTCAAGGATCTTGGTCACGTTGGTGGGGCCGGACGGACCAGGAGCTGGGGCTTGAGCTAAGAGGGTGGTGGTGCATTGGAGGAGAAGGAGGAGGATGAGGAGCAGGGATGTGGAGAATAGGGTTTGGTCCATTTTTGTGTGGGTGGTTTTCTTGAATTTAGGGTTTGTGATTTGGTAATAGATAGGAAATGGTGGTATGGGAGTGAGATGGTTTATTGGAGAGATGTAGGGGGATTTTATGGGGATTGAGAGATAAGAAACTGTTAGGTGTGAGTGGTATTTTTGTGTTGTGGTTTTAGTTTATTAATTAGATAATTAATGCGTTAGAAGTTGGTAAAAGGTTGCAATTTTAGTTAGAAAAAGTGATCAGTGAATGGCCCTCCGAGTGCAAATATTAATTATGCCAATCGTGTATGAAAATTTGAATTTTGAAATGTTTTATACTTTAAATCTTTCCTTGTTGAAGTTTTGGAAGAGTTTCTAATTATTTCATTTGAAGGAGAAGAATTAAAAAAGAAGAAGTAAGTTTTGCTTGGGAATGCAGGAAGAAGAGAACATTATCTTAGAGGTGTGGTATTGTTTAATTCTATGGTTGCTTAGCTTTTACTTGTATTTTTATGGATCATGTTTCTGTCCTCACCACATGCTTTAGAATCAAGTTTCTTTGAGTGATTTATTGTTGTGTTGGCAATCATGACGACTCATGCATTTATTTTTAATTTATAGGATAATGGATATTTAAATTATTAAATTGGTCAATAAATCTACTAATAGAATATAATATATATGATGTAATACAGACGAGCTTGATAGTTAAAATGTGGGAGGAAGTTTGGTTTTAATACATTCGAAAGTAAGCACTATTATTTTATTTTTGTAATTCCTAAACTGCACCTTTTTCAGCTACACAATTTTCTCAGAGGCAAACAGAAGCCTTTTTCTTTTCTCTTATATTTTAAATCAAAATATAATTATTAAGTTACATGATATTCTAAATTATTGCTGATATGACACGTACGTGGTCTATCTTTTGCTAATTTGGCCGTTAATTCTTGCCATGTAATATAAATAATTAGTGATGAGCTAGTTCATATATATGTTTACGATTTGATGTAGGTTAACCGGCTTCAGAGCGATGGCTAGTATGGAGAAGTACTCCTGCACATTGTGATGAGGAAGGCGCCAGAGAAAATGACTATTATATGAGAGAGAATTTATTTATTTTATATTTTTTAGGTGGAATTTTATCTATTTATTTATTTGAATAAAAAAAACGACGCCGTTTTGGCAAAAATTGATCGTGATATCAATACATAGTCCATAGTCCATGTTATTTTTTGTTTTACTCTATCAGTTAACCGAGCTATATTTGTAATAACATAGCAATTTTCAGATCATTAATAGTAAGAATGATGGGTCATGAGTGATAATTAGTCACTATATATTATGAATTGGGAGGCGAAGAATTGAGATTCATATTTTAGCCACTCACTTACAAAGAGAAAGAATACTATTGAGCTATAATGCTTAGATACCCTATATATTATTACTATATCATAAATAACACATATTTAAGTTTTTTTTTAGCACGTGAATATAATAGTGAGTCTATGAAAATTATTAAAGATGAAGAGTAAAAGAATTATACTATGCTAATTTAAAAGATCATATAATTACAGATGATAATATGGGACAGAATACTCGAAACATTTGCTTTTCCCTAAAGAATTACTGTTAGACCGCGATAGAAATCCAATTTGATGTTTTTCCAGTTGGCTGGTAGCCAATTCAATGTGAGACAGACTCTAGATATGATTGCTTGCCAAATTCAATTAAATTTGATGGAAGTGACATATCAACAGAATATCTTTCTTTGGAAAACAACTGGCAGGCAGTTGAATATGCCCATACCGCCTCCTCCAAATTAATCGACTTAAAATCCTCAATTAATTAATAATTATTCGGAAAAATGAGTTATTCAACCAAATTTGTAGGCGTTATCTCTATTAATGAACTTTGAAATTGGTAATATTTTAATGCAGTATATAAATGAGTATGAAAATGAGTGAAACCTAAAAATAACCATTCTATATTTATTAAAATAAAAAGTAAAACATATTCATTTTTATTGTTTTATCCTTTAGTAACTTTAGTTTACTCTCATATTTCACAACTCAAAATACTTGTCGCCGCTTGTCTCCAACGCTACCCTTCTCTCGCTTGAAATCTCCAAGATACGCTGAAGGACTTACTCATCTCCGCCGCCGCTATTGAGACGTCATAGATCTGCTCTGGATCTGACCCGCCGCCACAGATTTGCTCTGGATCGTTCGCCGCTGAAGATTCTTAGCTTTGGTTTCGTCGAACATGTGTAGCTCGCTATTTCGATCTGAAGATGCTTGGATTTCTTCATTATTGCTTGAAACTATCATTTTTTTAGGTTTCCTACACACGAATTAATGTTTTTGCAGGCGTAACTAATATTTCTTTTGTTTACTAAAAAATAGTTTTTACTAGTTTGATTCGTAAATAAATTTCAATTTTCTGTAGAGGATTGACAGTCAAAATAGATTGACAAGTATTTTTTTAGAGAATATTTTAATGTAATGATTCGGTTCTAATTATACAATTAATTGTTTTAAATTAATGAAAATTTGCATTCGTTCAATTCGTTCGGTCATCTACTTAACATTTTTTGCATTCGTTCACTTCACTTTTGAATTGCTGGATCTTTGTTGTTTCTTCATATTTTATTGATGTTAAGCTAGAATAATGGTTATTGTCATTATGTATGTGGTCTAAGAACGTTGTTGGTATGATGGTATGAATTGGGCGAATTCATATATATCGTGCATACCAAAACTTTTTTTGGGAATAAAAGTTCTTGTATTAGAATATTTTTTTTCGTAATTTTTTTTTGGTAAGCTTGATATGAATTGCCCAATTCAGATATTACATAGAAAACTTGTACAAGTTTGGTATGCAATACATGAATTGGCTGAACTAGTACCATAAATTCTAAATTTACATGGTTTTGTATGCATAATTTGAATTCAAACTATTCAAGTTTGGTAAGCATGGTATGAATTCAAATCATACATATCAAACCTTGCAAATTTGGTATTTATAATATCAGTTTAGCCAATTCATGTCATGCGTACTAAACTTGTATAAATTTGGTATGCAATGTCTGGATTGGTCAATTTATACCATAAATTCAAAGTCTTGGCAGTGCATAGTGGTGGCGGTAGGCGGTGCCAACGATAGCTGGATAATGTTGATAATGTAGATAACAGAATTGGTGAGAGAAATATGTTGAAAGACATTTAAATATCTTCAGTTAAAATCGGCTATGTTTTAGGTTTCTTTTTTTTTTTAAATCGTGGGTAACTATTAGATTTGACTATCTTAATAGGCTAGTTCAGAAATCGCCTCATTGGGGCCATCCACAACCTAGCCACAATTCCATTTTTCAGGCTATCCGCAATATCACCCCACTTTCAGCCTCATTCTTAGCAACTCAATTTTTTCATTTCATCATTTTTTTTTATTATTCTCCAATTTCATATATTTATTTAAATTTTGATATTTGATATTTAAAATTCTAAAATTACATTAATTAAATATGGTTATACAAGATAATTTTATTTTTTGGGAAATATGCCACAGTGCTTTTATTTATGCCAACTCATTATTTAAAGGAATACCAATTTTTGATCTATTTACTATAAGATTGTATTTTTATACATATTACATTTATATTTTCTGCACCCATATAAATTGGTAAAAGCAAAAATAAAAAAGAATCAAAATAGACGAAACAAAAATGTAAATATTTTAAAGCAAAACAAAAACAAAAAAAAATCAAAATAGATAAAGCTTGCAATTTGTTAGCATTCAAACATTTGTAGTATTATTCCCATGGGCTCACAAACACCAAAATAAATAGGAAAAGAGGATAGCAAATAAAAAAAATTCGAAAATGCAAATTAATGAAATGTGAGAGAGCAAAGCATCACCTCTCTCCTTCTGATCTTTCACGAAGAAGAAGAAAGGGAAAAAAAACAAGGAAAAAGGAAATAAAAGGAAAAAAAACAAGGAAAAAGCAGATGAAAGGAAATTTTTTTAAAATGGTAAAAGGTGCGGCAGCCGGAAGTTCTCCCCTCGCAACGCTGTCGGATGACCATCGCTGATGGCTCTGTCATAGTCGCGCAAGAGGCGGACACCGCGGCAATCGGCCGCCGGGCACATCTGCATTACCGTCCCATTCCCGCTGTCATCGGAAGCCATGTGGTCGCTGCATGGCGGGCTTGTTGCAGATGCCCTCAACTACCAAGTTAGTATTTTTCAGCCACAACATTCACAATTCAGCCATAAAATTTCAGCCCAAAATTCAACCATAACCCCATATTTCATTTCCTCATTTTTTATTATTCTTCAACTTTATATATTTATTTAAATTATAATATTTCCAAAATGAAAATAAATTACTGAAAATTGGAGATAAAATTAAAATTTATCATCACCATCTTCATCTATAACATAATTATTAATTTATTTGGAGATAAGATTATGTAATTTCCAGTCACTCGAAATCTATTAAATTAACAATAAGTGAGCTCATGACCTATATAGAATATATATAATAAGTGAATATGCGAATATATTAATGCGTACGTAGTATTGATAAAAAGAAGGAATCAAGAAAAACGTGTGATGCGATATGCACTCCAAATTTTATTGGATACCCATGTTTTTAGTTAATCTAAGCGTAAAGAATATATTGTGGTTTGGTATTTATTCTCCCCCAACTAAAAAATAAATTTTGATATAATTGCATGTCTTTTCTAAATATCAAATACACAAAGCCACGAGCATTTCACAATAATTGAGAATGACAATCTCAAAATATTCCTAAACAAGGGCATAATTGTCGGTTTGTCTTATTAATAATTTTCATTTTTATAATTCATATTATGCTGTTGTGGTCTTTGAATCCCACGTCAAGAAATAAAGACAAAATATATTTTTCTTATAGTTATAAAAGAAAATTATCATATTATTTAAATAAGTATAATCTTTTACTAATTTATAGCTAATGTTTAAATATGAGTCATTGTGAATTTGTCGTATTTAATTTTATTCAAAAACAATAGCTTGATTTTTATACTGAAAATTATTTTTTATAAATTAAAATCGATTTTTATAAATTAAATTTGTTTTTTAAACAAATTGCGGCCGAACCTGCATGTGCGGCTGCATTGCAAAACGCTATGATACGTTTAGGTATTATATATAATCTCTTAAAGTCTCGACTCTTCATTTACCAAACCTTTTATTTTATTTTAAGACACTACCTAAACGAGAATATTAATTAAAGTTAAAAGGGGAAAACATAGTGATTTAAGGCTGGACATCTTGATAGTAAAGTAATTCTATTAGTCCTTAACCCCCACCCCCGTAATTAACCCTCGCTCTTAATTTTTTATTTATATTTTGTTGATTACTAATATTTATCATATACCCATACATATATTATATAATTATATACTTCTGCATAGAAGTATAAATAAGCACACAACACAACAAAAGTTAGATAAGTGAAGAATGCTTGGTGACACTTTACAAGCTAGCATATAATATAGCTCTATTGTTTGAGTTTCATAAGTATCTATTTAGTGAGAGTAACAACTTTTTCACCTTCATTACTAGTGAGTAGTGAATGATTGGTTATAATCCTCACCCTAATAAACAAACAACTTCCAAATCTTATTTAAGTAGTTTTCTCATTAATTTAGTTAAAGGGGCTTTCAAAAAGCAACATGACTTTCAACTTTCCCTAAATATGGCTAAACAAATATATACATCATAAAATAATAGTGCTTTGTCCCCTCAAGAAAGAAAAAAAACAACATTGTTGTGTCGATTGGATACATTGTTGTTTTCTATACTCACAAATTAAATACAACACAAAGTGATGGATGAAATACACAATCTCTAGTTTTTCTCATTGTTTGTATACATTTATTATATAAATATTTATTAATTTAAAAAAAAATCCGGAATCAATATAATGCATTAATGAATTACTTATATATGTACCTACACCGACTCTGACTCTATAAATCTTAAATTAGAAACAATTTGATAAAGACAAGTTTTCAGAATATAAGAAACACAAAGAAGAAGACACAAACTTAAGTTTCAATCTTACTCGAACTTTTTTGTAAATTTAGAACTGAGAAACAAAAAAATAGAAGTAGATGTTGGAGTTAAATATATACTTTTTTTACATGCCTTCATATTTTTGTAACTTTTTAGTTTGGTATTACTTTGGTGTTTTTATTATTCCCAATTAAAAAATTTAGGGAAAATTTTATGTGCTAATATGTTGTGCAAGATATTCTTTTAATAGTAGTAATTTGGTATGAGCTATTGAGGAAATAACAAACTAGCTCAAGTCCTGGGCCAGGAAAAGTATCCCGTGCCAGAATAAGATATAGAGGCCCATTTCATACTGGGCAATGGGCCTCTTTGGATATTTATACAGCTTTTTTTTGTATGCTGAATCGCTGCTAAATATTATATGGTAATTTCTAACTGTTTTGAACTTTTAAGCACGGTACTTCTCTTTCAACCCTAGTCATTTTTTCGTAGGTATTCGGGTATACCCGATTCCGACCCGAAATCTGTTGGTATTCGGGTATCCGATACCCGCAATTACATGTTCGGGTTCGGGATCGGGTATTTTGGCTATGTAAATTTCGGGTATCATGTAATCGATCGGGTATTCGGATACCCAAATACCTAATCGATTACCCGATTTAGGATTGAGGTTTTAAATCAATTAGGGATTGTAGTGCTATTGCATACTGGTATACCCTCTATCCTCTAACCCTCTTTAATTCGAATGCAACAGGCCGATAAGGCCAATGCTAACAGGGCAATACATTCAACTCTTATTATTTAGGGGATAACATAAGTAGGTATTTATCAATTTTATTTGTTATTTCGGGTATTTAGGGTACTCGATTACTATTTCGGGTTGGGTGCATTTTCTTGATTTCGGGTGCGGGTACCCAAAAATTCGTATCGGGTACCCGCGGATATCCGATTGTACACTCTTGATTACTAGTGCATATGTATTTGTAATCGCGTGATAATCTATAATTCGAAATGTTTCTTCAAAAGAGTTACATGATAATTAACATATTACATAATATGAGAATTATAAAATCTTAAGAACATATAAAATACATAGATATTTAAATCACTCGATAGGAATACGGCAGAACATTTGCTAATTAATAGAATAGACAAGAGGATGCTTGTCTCAAAATAAATTGAGTTCAAATTCAATTGCACTATTTTCTAGGTGACATTAAAAAAATGATGATTTGTAATTGTAATGATCAAAATTTGTATATTCATTTAATAAATATTCTTGGCCCATTCGATGAGTCCAATTAAAAAAGACCAACTTATTTTTGAACAACATAAGCCTAGATGTTGGGCCAGCAGGTTCAATCTAAGTAATGTCCTAAAAGAAGAAGAAGGATATCGGCTTCATGAAGATTGGAACAACTAGGACTAAAGGATATGCCCTGATGAAGCCCTAGCCGCCATCCCATCACAATATAAATACTGTGCGATTAGGTCTATGATGGTCATCCAATCATGCACACTCTCGCTCTCTTTAATTGTCTTCATGCTCTCAATTCTCACCGACGCTATCGATTAGCTCAATTTTATCGACCTAATTCTCCTTATTTTTAATATATTTCAATTATCTTTACACCATCGATTATTTGAACTGTTCAGTGACTTAAGCATATCCCTTGAGGTTGCTAGTAGCAGCGGCGGATTTAGGGGGGCGGGACGGGGCGGCCGACCTCCCCCACCCCCGCCTCCCAACAGCTATTTTTTTATATTGCGAGAAGAGACGTACAATTGATTGGCATTAAAGATTTGGGTAGCTTTTCTAGAAAGATTGTTGAAACTAAAAAAGATAGAATTTTTCCATTAGTTTATCGCTTGATTGAATTGGTATTGTTCTTACCTGTAGTTACTGCATCTGTTGAAAGAGTATTTTCTGCCATAAATTTGTCAAGACCGACCTACGAAATAGGATGGGAGATTATTGGTTGAACGACAATTTGGTGACATACAATGAAAGTTCTTTCTTTGCTACGGTTTCTAATGAATTTTTTTTGAAATGTTTCAAGCTATAGATACTCGTAGAAGTCAGTTGTCAAATATATTTGAGTATTATATTTAAAAAAAAAAATTCGCCCCCACTATTTTTTTCGTCTGGATCTGCCACTGGCTAGTAGTGTCCATCGGATCAGATTGATTTGAAGTCGCCTTCCATAATTGTTGAATGAATCCATCCCCAACGATTATTATCACAAGAACGAATTAAGGAATTTTAAGAACTCAAGACAAACTTGAGATATTTAATATGAAAACCAAATTTATAGGCCAGACATGCTAAGAAGTAAAACAACTTTACCATCAGTGATTACAAAATAAAAAATAGTCTACGTATTAATGTGAGAAAATATTTGTCATGATCACTTTCGTAAGTAAATTTCTTTTTGAGGCATATATAATTGTGATGTTCATATTTTAATTGTTAAATTAGAAATTAAGAACATATGGCTCGTTTAATAAATTGGAGTCCTTTAATAAAGTTAGGCAAAATTTTGTACAGTAGGTTTAATTGCGATATGAATTATATCTATGCTATGCTAACAAACAACTCCAACAAAACCTTGTTGATCGTGTGGAAACCATAATTGCATAAGAAATAACTATTTTTTATTTATTTTGGTTATTTAAAATATAAAAAATAATGGCACCAACTACCGTGGGGGTCCCAAATAAATAAATAAAAAGTATCTTAGCCTTTTTATATTGCAATAATTATTAAAACTAAAGTTGTTGAGCTGCATTTATATCGCACACTATCTTCTTCAATTTCCATTTCTCTATTTTATCCATTTAATAAAGTTGGATAGAATTAAGTGATGCAAATATAAGCTTCATTTTTCAGGAAAGTGGTCAAGTTTGGTGACTTAATCTTATGGAGGACCACTTGCGCAAAAAGGACAGGGTTTAGGCCTCAGTTGGTAAATAATGTTTGCTAATTTGTCTTTGTTGGATTCATAATGTGAATGGCTGCAAATATTACCAAATCGAAAAAGAAATTAATATTGAAAATCATGCCTTTTAGATCAGATTTATTGTAGTTGTTGAAATATTATTATATTAGGTATATTAAAGTAACTTCTAAGTGATAATCGTTATAATTTAGAATTTTGGTTAAATTTGTTTCCTTTAATATACTCGGAGAGTTAAAAAGTGCTCAATCTTACCGGCAGATAGACGTTTTTCATCTTATAAATAAATATTATCAAACTTATAAAGCAATTCAAGTAATAATAAGATCTATATTTTCAAAATAATAATAATTAAGAAGAAATACATATTCTAAAAGTATTTAATCAAATAATTAAGTACTTTAAGTAAGATCAACAAAATTTTACTAGTGTTGCAGTGCTTCTAGAACCAAATCAAATCAGTAATGCTCACAGATTCAATGCCTTCTCAATTGAAGGTAATTGTCGAACCATGATTTTATTACCCGTAACTTTCATCAAGATCGCATAATAAATGAGAAATTACTATATATGATATGACTATATTATATTTTTTTAAATAAATTACACCGATACTTATTTAATTATTTTTGTCATAACCATAAGACATAAGAGAGATCAATGATCCATATTGATTTTTAGTTAGCAAGAGAAAATCTTTTTATTTGATCCTCTATATAAATATATATATATATATTTATAAATCATTATGATGTATAGAATATTGTGGAAAAATTAATTGACTCAATCATGGATATCCAATGAGATACCTAATCAAATGAGAAGATAATTTATAATGTAGAAGAGAAAAATAAAAAACCAGAATCAATATGCATACTCATCTCATGCATATCTCGGTCCTATCATATTCGAAAGCTAAGCCCCATAATTATTCACGTATTCATTCTACAATCGAAATTTTGGAGAAGACTTTGAAATGGATTAAAATATGCCAGCAAGTAAAGAAAAGAAAATCATTATAAGTGGAAATTGTTAATTTCTTAACTTTCAATAGAATTTTTTTGAATACACTGTCCGCACGCGAAATTTGAACCCAAGACATATTGTTAGGGATAATCTTTAGGTGTTTCAACCTTGCCACTTGAATTATGTCTTATTGACAACTATGTATAGTGTACTTATTTCTACAATCGAACAATTAAAATATAATGAATCATTAAATTAAGTTGTTTGGGATCGAATATCAACTGCAAAGATTCGATATTGAATGAACAATAAACTAAAATCGGATAATATAATGAGTGGGGAAATAAATTAATCTATTAAAAAAAATGAAATATGAAATAAAAGCTTCAATAAAGTAGGCTTCGGTCACCAACCCAATTTGTCTTTGTAGATGAATAGTCTTCTGGTATGAAATTAAGTCTTAGCACATGCGAATGGGGGGACTACACGCATCTGACCTCTTTAGTTTTTTGTGACACATCTAAAATTTAGGCCCCAACTTTTCTAAACATAGGCAACCAAAAATATTATCCGAATAAATATTTTCTAATAAAAAATATTGTGCGTAATATGTCATTATGACCACGTAAGATGCCACAATGTCGATCTGTATATTGGTTCAATTATTTTGGAAAAGAAAAAAAAAATACAAAGAAATGGGCAAATACTTGTATTTTGATTTAAAAATATATAATGTGGATGCGAAAGGGATAAAGTTGGTCTAGTGTTCAAATTGCTTTCACCTTCCACTTAGATTGTAAATCTTAAAGCTTTGTCGTATTATTACGTGGATAATTTGCCCACTCTTGTCTTATAATATCACATTACTAATAATATTATTTTTTATTACATACGTGTTATCTATATTGTAAAGTGTATCTGAAATTTATATCGTTCATTTATATATAATTAATACAAATTGATATAACCCTACTTAAAAATAAAAATAAATAGACCCATATTTAATCAAACTTTAAGGGTACCGTAAAATATACCTACACGTCAAAAAGTGTAGGTAAACTAAAGCTTGTCGTTTTAGCTGTGAAGCAATGACTTATCAACTCAGGAAAAAAAAGGTAATGATTTAGGATTAGCTAATGCACTATTCCCTCTCCCTCACCGTCCCACGGAATTAATCTTTATTCTTTTTATTTCTTGAGTTGTCTTAATTTTTTTTTTTTAATTCTAAAATAGCTTTATTTAGTGTCTACGAATATAACATGTCAAACAATAAATAAGAGTAAAATAAAATAATTATATATATAAGTTGATAAGTTATATTTTTCAAAAAATATTACATATTTTTTTAATATGTAAAAGTATAGATAAACTATTTTGATGAGACAGATAGAATATTATTTTTTAGATTAATAATATAAAAAGTGCTTATAGTTATACCATACATTTATATTCAGATTTGAATAATAATTAAATATTACAGTATTTGTGTAACTGTTATTAATCAAACTTTGGTATCTCGAGATAAAAATGCAATTTTCGTAAAATCGATTAAATAAATCCACTGTTATCAAATGACTTTCCTAATTATTAACCGTATGATTCTGTTTGAGGTCCGAGAGCACGATTGTCGTGGCGTTCGTGTTTCGAGCTTATCATACCATTTTAATCATACGGCGCAGAAAAAGAAAAATATTAATCATAAAAAAGAAAACACGAAAATCCAGATGTAGACAGCTTATTTATATTAATTTATTTTCCCTTCTAAAAAAAAATTTAAAATTTTAATTTAAACATTTTATGATTTTCATCTATAAACAGCCACACACCGTCACTCTCATGCGCATCACGCTACACACTCGAGCATTCAGCAGCAGTGCTGCAGAGCCTGAACCTAAAACGACGACGTCGACGACGAAAACGTCACGTGGCGCAGCAGGAGTTAGCGTGCCGTCGCCGGCGCACGTTAGCTATAATCCGGAACTGTTTTCAGTTAATTCTTCCTTTGTTTCTTTCTCGTAAGACAAAGGAAAGCTAAGTCACAAAGGGATAAGAAAACAAGTGCTTCAAGAAACAAAACCCCAAAATAAAAAAAAAAGTAGGATTTACCCCCCTTTAAATAGCAGACAACCGCCGAGTAAGAAAAAAAGAAAAGGGAAAGGAATTATTGCTGCTGTTTTGTAGAAGGAAAATGAGAGTAATGGCTGTTTTGTACGGCTTGTTTTGTTTGCTGACGCTGACGACGTCGTTCTGTTTTGGTGCCAACGTGACGTACGATCATCGGGCGCTGGTGATAGACGGCAGGCGGCGGGTTCTCGTCTCCGGCTCCATCCATTACCCGCGCAGCACTCCTGATGTTAGTACGGAACTCGCATTTTTCACGCACACACGCAGTGATGTGCACGTGAGCTCTGAGGAGGTTTAGTTACAGTTTTATGTATGTAAATGTGATGTTTTATTTTTGTTTGTGGCTGTTGTGTTTGGGATCAGATGTGGCCGGACTTGATACAGAAATCCAAAGACGGAGGATTGGATGTGATAGAAACTTACGTTTTCTGGAATTTGCACGAACCAGTTCGCGGCAAGGTGATTTGTTACTTTATATTTTCTTGGTTAGTTTTTATGTTTGTTAATTTTATTTCAAAAAATTCTCTCTCTCTCTCTCTTCGAACATTTTAGTTGATTTGGTTTTGCGGTGGTTTTTCTCTCACATGATTATCCCTAACTTGGATGTTTGTTTTTGTTTAATGAAGAAAAAGGGGAAAGTGAAGTAATAACGAAGAGAGGGAAAGAATCAGTTTTTCTGCTTTTCCAGTTTCTTGTTCGGAAAAGTTGTGAACTTTTTTGAACTAAATTATTTACTAATATGGTTGATTCCGCGTTTTCAATCATTGTTGTTGGGGCTATTGATTAAGATTTGTTTTAATGACTGAAAAGTCAATTATGGAAAGTCTGAAAGAAGGAAATAATAATAGAGAAAAGTGACGCTTACGGTTGAAAGCGAATTTTGCAGTATGATTTTGAAGGCAGAAAAGATTTGGTGAAATTTGTGAAATTGGTGAAGGAGGCTGGTCTGTTTCTTCATCTACGAATCGGTCCCTATGTCTGTGCTGAATGGAATTATGGGTAACTTAAGAATTTTTTTCATTTATCAAGAAAAAAGAGCATTTTTTATTTCTTGGTAATTTATGTTGCAAAATTTAGTCTCTGGAATTAGAATATCATGTGCTTTTGTTAATGCATAAAAATGTGGAGATGATTATATATGTCATGGCTGAAATGAGGATTGCTATTCTATTTTTGAACAGTGGATTTCCTCTTTGGCTGCATTTTATACCAGGAATCAAGCTTCGAACAGACAATGAGCCCTTCAAGGTTACTGTTCTTGCTTCTCTTTCTTTCATTTAGATTTGGCTGTCATTGTTAGTTGTTAATGTAAACAGTAGCATAACCTAAAATACAATGGATAAGTGGGATATTGCAGGCCGAAATGCAGAGATTTACAGCCAAGATTGTGGACATGATGAAGCAAGAAAATCTGTATGCATCCCAGGGAGGCCCCATAATTTTGTCTCAGGTTGAATGCTAAAAATCATGTTTTAGCATCTTTATTGCTATAAGTGCTCAAGGGTTGGTGTATGTCCATCATTTCAGATAGAAAATGAGTATGGAAATATTGATTCTGCTTATGGTATTGGTGCGAAACCATACATAACCTGGGCTGCAACAATGGCCACCTCATTGGATACAGGAGTGCCCTGGGTTATGTGCCAGCAAAAAGATGCTCCTAATCCTATTGTGAGTTCTGGTTTTCATACTTTAACCTGTAATTAGAGACGAGCTGGACTGGCTATTTCAAAAGATGATAAATCGAAGCTAATGAACTACATTCCCTCCTGAATAATACAGATTGACACTTGCAATGGGTTTTACTGTGACCAGTACACCCCGAATTCCAGTAACAAGCCAAAAATGTGGACAGAGAACTGGAGTGGATGGTACAACTTTAGAGACGCTTAATCATTGTGCATTTAGTTTTTTTGCTTAGTATCTCTGGGGTTGTCTAACTGCATATGCTTGCATGTGATGTTAATAAAACACCAGGTTCTCTTCATTTGGTGATCCTCTGCCATATAGACCTACAGAAGATGTTGCTTTTGCTGTTGCACGCTTTTACCAGCTCGGGGGAACCTTCCAGAACTATTACATGGTATATATATAGATATCCTTTACAGTGGAGATATGCAAGAACTTGTCATATGAATTTTATTGCATTTTAACAGTACCATGGTGGGACTAACTTTGGTCGCTCAAGTGGTGGACCTTTCATTACAACAACCTATGATTATGATGCTCCAATTGATGAGTATGGTATGGCATTCCTTTGTCTAATATCTGTGCTTGCACTACAACAAGTTTAGTTTGTAAAATTTGATAAGTTTCCAATAGCTATTAGAGATGGAATCTACATAACAACAATGTCTAATATGATACAGACAGCCACAGAGTAGATTTTTTCTCTTGTTTCAATATAATATGTTTTTATATGGATTCATGAATGTGTATTGACTGCTCTGTTTTAGGCCTTCTGAGGCAACCAAAATGGGGTCACTTGAAAGATGTACACAAGGCTATAAAACTTTGTCAAGAGGCAATGGTGGCAACTGATCCAAAAACCACATCTCTTGGTTCGAATTTGGAGGTATAACATCTTCTCCCTACAAGGTTCTCTCTCTTTCAACTCATCATTACACTACTCTAGGCCCCAATGTCTTGTTCTGGATCTTTCTTGTTGCGTTGACAAGGCATATTTACATTTGCATTTTGTTCACAAGTTTCTGTCTCGGAATAAAGATCATTGCAACTTCTCCTGAAAATGTAATTTTCTGTCTCAGGCTACTGTATATAAAACAGACTCAGGAAAGTGTGCTGCTTTTCTTGCAAATGTTGGCACACAATCAGATGCGGTGGTGAAGTTCAATGGGAATTCCTATAATTTGCCTGCTTGGTCTGTCAGCATCTTACCTGACTGCAAGAATGTGGTCCTCAATACTGCAAAAGTATGAATGGCAAGCCTTCATATTGCATTTCTCCTTTCCAAGCATGTTCCTTGAAGATTTGATACTTGAACTCCAAAGCAATTGAACTTTGAACCTTCAATGTTATAATCTCTAATAAGTCACTAGCAGATTTCAATCAGAAGCTAATGGCACTTCGCAAATAACAGATAAACTCTATGTCTACTGTTGCAAAGTTCGTTCGTCAGTCTTCAGAAGATGGTGCTACAGAAACAGATGCATTCTCAGGTTGGAGTTGGATCTACGAACCTGTAGGTATATCCAGTAATAATGCAATCACAAAACCTGGGCTGCTGGAGCAAATAAACACAACTGCTGATCAAAGTGACTATCTTTGGTATTCTCTGAGGTATGGGAGCTTTACAGAGAAAGATACACTACTTTTTTTTTTTGGACAAGCTGTTAAGTTTTAACTTTTTCTTGTTTCTTTCAGCATTGAAATGAAAGGGGACGAGCCTTATCTTAAAGATGGATCTCAGACAGTCCTTCACGTGGATTCTCTAGGCCACGCACTTAATGTTTTTATCAACGGGAAAGTTGCAGGTGAAGTGACTAAACCTAAATGCACACTTCCACTTTTTTTCCCCTTTGCTTCTTCTATTCCGTCTTAACTGCTTGGGGCTTGCTGTATATTGTACAGGAAGTGGCAACGGGCGAAACAGTAACTCTAAAGTTTCATTAGATGTTCCTGTAAACCTTGTTCCGGGGAAAAATAAGATTGATCTCTTGAGTTCAACAGTAGGATTGCAGGTATCTATATATACAGAGTTTATCTTGAAATCTTACAAGAAGTATTAACTAATGCAAAAGTTTTGTTGATTCCAGAACTATGGAGCATTCTTCGATTTGAAAGGTGCTGGAGTTACGGGGCCTGTCCAGTTAAAAGGCCTAAAGAATGGAACTACTGCTGATCTGTCCTCTCAGCAGTGGACATATCAGGTCATTTATGTTAAATTTCTTCATTTTTTTTTACAAAGTATCAAAAGTAGCTTATATGTTTGTTGGGGATACGGCATCCTATTTCATCTTTATTGATCTCGTGTGCTACATGTGGAAAGCAGATTGGCCTAAAAGGGGAAGAGCTAGGCCTTT
>JAYDZE010306827.1:0-18578 GCA_034509125.1 Monilaria moniliformis | reverse complement strand
ATATGTAACAAAGTTACTTGTGGTGCAATGGAAAAGTTGTTTCAATCTTACCATAGATCGGGGGATCAAACCCTCTCCCGGTTCCGGTTACCCATTTCGGCGGTGTTTTCTGTCGGTTAACCGACTTGTCGGTTCGGTTAGGAACCGAACCGACCGTTTAAGCACCCCTAGTTGTCCATGTTAATATTCTATCGGGCTTGAATTATATTGTGGCTCAATTTAATTAGTAAAAGCTCAATAGAGAGACCCACTCCAAATTCATTTGATCCATAGCCTATCCCATTACATATTTTATAAATAAGAAAATGAAGAATTAAATTCATTAAGTCAGTTACAGAAGAAACACGCCTAAGCGTGTTTTCTCTCTATTATCTCTAAAATTAACTTTTCTTCTTGATAGAATGTACCCTGAATTTGGATAATAGGCAAATCATCTAGGATTTAGATTTATTTAATTGTCAATTTGCGTTCTAGACAGATTAAATTTGAATTGCATGATAATTAAATTTTACGAGATTTCGAGTTTCGGGAAATCCTCATCTATCTCCTCCATCGTAAACATTTAATTAATAATAGTAGGTTTGCAGGTGAGCATATAAACACTTTTGATAAGTATTTCAATTTTCAAATCATCTTTGTGAACTGTTTCTTTATTTTTTTTATTGCTATGAGTCTTAATATATTCAATTTAAGGTCATTCGGATTGAGATATTTTTTGGGTTATATTTTTCAATTCTGACTCTATTGAATTATCGTATTAATTTGGTCAATCTATAAATTTTGGATTAAATTGATCTCCCTAACCGTAAGCATATTAATATCATGCATATCTTATGAAAACTTACCTTAATGAGGCGATACTACTCTCTCCCATCAGGGGTGAGGAAGTAGATTCTCCCGCAAAAAATTGTAACACAAATTTTTATATATAAATAAAATATAGTTAAATCTTTATGATTAAAATATTTCAAAATAATTATAATAATTGAAATAGAAATAGAATCTTATAAAAAGTTTAAACTCGAATTAAATGGAAAGGGCAAAACAGACACTATACTCGCCCATCAAATCCCACCTCATGTTGAAGGGGCGAAGCAAACCCGCCCTCTCTCCCCCTTTTGAAATTCAATAACCAAATAAACAGGAAAAGAAAGGGAAAAAAAAACTAATCCTCCACGAAAAACCAGATCCCAATTCCCCCAAATCCGAACTCAAATTCCCTATAATTCAACTACATTGATTCGGAAGGGCAGAGGCTTCCCTCATTCTCTACCCGCCCAGAAATGGGGGATTTCAATTTAGCATTAGTGATCGTGACCATAGTCGTCTGCGTTCTCGTGTTCATCATCAATCTCTACCTCCTCGTCAATTACCAGCACCCAGATGATGCAAATCAGGCTTATCTCCCCAAATTCGTCGTCGTTTTGGGCCTCTCCATCGCCGCCATCTCCATTCTCATGCTTCCCGCCGACGTCGCCAACCGGCAGGCCTGCCGCCACGCCATTTACAATGGCGCTTGCAATCTCACGCTGCCGATGAAGGAATTGTGGCTCGCTGTTTACATTGTCGATGCCCTTCTTGTTTTCTTCGTCATTCCTTTTGCGATGTTTTATTACGAAGGCGACCAGGACAAGTAACTTTCTAGTTCACATTAATATTTTTATTGATGTTTCTTTCCTTTTTCTCTGTACATTCGTGAATGGATGTGGCTGTTATTGTTTTTGTGTTTCCAGGACGGTGTGGAAGAGGATGAAAAGCTCCTTGTTGTGGGTGATTTCGACAGCTGTTATTTGTGCTCTTCTTCTGGGAATTTTATATGGTAAGCTTTTTTTTCTTCTTCTCTCCTTTGGAAAAATGAGCACGCCTTGTTTCATAGGGCGAGTATACTACTTTGAGCTTGACTAGTTTGTGGGATTGTATTTTGCATCTTTGTGATTTTAAAGCCTGAATCCGTTCCCTTGATGATATAACTAGTGGACTGGCGTTTTGGTAATTGTTGGCTTTGTGTACAAAATTGCATGCCTCGTGAATCGTGATGCTTTAGCTTACCGTTTCTGAAGTGAATGCTCAATTTACATTACTTTTAAACCATCTTGGTTATTTGCATTATGTGATTCTTATGCATGAGTGTTGGCATCTGAATTAGATATGTGCTGTGGCATTTTCATTTCTTTTGATGGACATTTTCATTTCATGGATTGAGAATATGGAAATCTGGCAAGCAAGGCCTAAACTTTTGTACGAGTTTTGATTGGTTATGTCCTAGGGTATCTTGGTTTAAAACTCTTGATTTATTTTGTTATTAGGGCTTTTGGGTAAGGTGGATTTTACTGTTAGGCACCTTTCCTCGTCCACACAGGCCTTCCCATCATCATGGGACTTCTCCAGTGGTCAACAATGTGTTGGTACTGGTGCTAGACAGGTAGGCTAAGTATATAACTTCTTTGAATTCTTTTTGGATTTGCTTTATGACCTTTACAACAGTTATCATTTCCATTTTCAGTGCTCAGCATATTCTGCCAATGCTGCTTCTGAGACAACATGGACCATGCGCACTACCTTCCCGGAATATATTGTTGCTCTTGCTACAATTGCTGGATCTGTGCTTTTTACTGTATGGTCCTCCTTGCACCCTTCACTAAAAATCTATTTTGCATGCAGTTTTTCAATCTTTATGATCAAGTTTTCTGCATGCTCCAATCTCTAGATTTTTGGTGGTGTCGGCATAGCTTGTCTTCCACTGGGACTTATAACTGCATTTATACGGCGACCAAAAGCGGTTATCACACGCTCACAGTATATCAAGGTATTTATGCTTCTCTCTTTTATTATCTTTTCCTAAGTGGACCTGATGGTAGAAGTTATGTCTTTTGCAAAATGGATTATGTACTCACAATTTAAATGTGGAGAATGTATTGTTTCACTTAGGAAGCAACTGAACTGGCAAAAAGGGCTAGAGAATTGAAGAAAGCAGGTGATGGACTTCATCAGGAAGAAAGGAGTGGCAATAAGGGAAGAAGATGGCGTAAAAATGTGAAAAGTGTAGAAAAGGTCTGTTATTATATCTCTTTGGTCTCCTGCTCCTTTGTCTATTGCAATTTAATCATTTGTCCCACTATATGGAATGGTATTGTTATTGACCTTGCATATTTGATTAGACCCTGTTGTTTGACTGTGTATTCAACATCTTGTGCAATCATGATCTTTTAATTGGGCTAGCTGAAAATACTATCTTTTGCAATTTTACATCCACATATGTTGGAAATTTTCTCCATGATCATCCATGGTTTGACTTGCAGGAGTTACTTCTTTTGGAAGAAGATGTGAATGCTTTGGAAGAGATGTATCCTCAAGGTGAACAGGTGACGCATGAGAACTGACTGGATATTTATACAATTTGTTGTCCTTGTTGCTGTAGGACATTACCACTAACTAAAGAAAATGTAATACTTTTCCCCTAATTTTTTCAGGCTGAGGCAACTTGGGCTTTGACTATTCTTGGCTACCTTGCCAAACTGGTACTTGGAGTTCTAGGGTATGTTTTATTGTGCGGCATTGCTTCATCCCTTGATTTAGCCTTGATTGTTGATAATAATGTCAAACAATGGATTACTTGAACAGGTTGATTGTTTCAGTGGCTTGGGTTGCACATATAGTGATATATTTGCTAATTGACCCTCCTCTTTCAGCGTTTCTTAATGAGGTTTTCATTAAATTGGATGATATTTGGGGTAATTGGAAAACTTATATTGTTTCTTCTGGTAACCATCTAATGATGCAGTTACTTGAAGTATACTTGTTTCTTTTGCTTCCAGGTCTTCTTGGAACTGTAGCATTTGCAGTTTTCTGCTTCTATCTCCTGATGTCTGTGATTGCTGGAGCAATGTTGATTGGCTTGAAGTTGGTTTTTATTACAATCCATCCTATGAAGTATGTATCTTTGTTGTGTTTCATTTTTCTTCTTTAAGGTCTCATTTACTTTCTCATTGCTTCTAATGTATCTGGCTTAGATTTATTGCCTGACAGCTAGTTTTGTTTACAGATGGGGAGCTACACTTATGAACTCTTTTCTCTTTAATGTGGGCCTTATTCTTCTGTGCTCAATTAGGTAATTTGGTTTGATGTTTATGGTCATTGGTCTTCTGTGTCTAATTGGTTGTTATTTTTATTATTTGATGGGTAAATATACCTGTTAACAGTAAATTTCTGAAACTCTGAATTAAATTATTTTTAACTCCTTGACAGTGTAATTCAGTTCTGTGCCACTGCATTTGGATATTATGCCCAAGCTACTGCAGCTCAAGAAATATTTGGTCATACACTGCAATCACTTCGTGGGATCAAATATTTGTACAAGTCGGTTAAACATTCACCTTATTTTTTGTGTTAAATGAAATATGACCTTTCAAATGTGGTTCTAGAAATGCTTCTGCTGTTGCAGGTATAATGTGTTCCAAATTGGGTTCATTGTTCTAGCAGGCCTCACATTTGTATACTATGCAGCTTTTGTAAGTTCTCCTAACCTCTCGTGTTCTTTCATTCTTATTCATTTCTGCATTGAGCTCAAAGCCGCTATGTGCAATGCAATTCCCAGGGATGGAGGAGAAAAAAACCTAGTGGCAGATTCCAACTTTCTACGTGAACATGTTACTGCAGACAGCTTTAACACTGAATTTTAACTTTGTAGAGTGATTATCATTATTCTTTAAAAAGATCTCAGATGCATCTGCTGGGCTCTTGTTCCAATGTCCGGAGGAAAGACCATCCGGCACCAACCGCTTTCCAGCCATTAAATTTTAAATCACCATTCTTTTAGGTGTTGCAGCTGCTGGTATTCATTGCCTTCCCACTTGTTCTTGGCTTGATGTATGTATCAGTTTGATTATGTTGCAAAAATCTGTACTTACCAGCTTGTGAGATTTGATGTAACATGTCATCAATCAAAATAACAATTTGTCTATCCTTTGTGTTCATCAACTCACCAAGACAGCTATATTTTTTTGTTAACTCTATAAACTCCATAAACTAAATACAATGCGTGGATTACAAATTGCAGTTGATGTGCATGTATATAGTGTAATTTGTGTAAATGTGTGATTATAAATGATATTTGTAAAGTAAGTAAACAAGTAGAGTTGTGAAAGTAAGCACAATTTGCACAAATAGAGAAAATAGAAGGTAGAAATGAGAAAATTTAGAGGTAGAGAAGAGAGAATTTTTGTTAATATAAGAGGAGTGAATTGAAATGAGGATAATGAGGGGCTATTTAATAGATAAAAATGAGTGGAAAAAATTGAAATTGAATTTGAATTTTGAAATAAAATAAATAAATAAGAAAACTGCTGGTATTGCCGATTTTTCTGCCAAAACCGTCAGTTTTGCAGCAGAAATCGGTGGTTTTGTCTGAAATTGCAGATCCTAGCCCTGCCCCCCCTACCTAGCCTGCAAACGCCCCAAACCGCCGGAACTGGCGGTTAACCGGCGTTATCGGTTTCAAATATTCTGAATAGTAACCGAACCGCCGAAACCGTATTTTCGGTTCCAGTTTAACCGTTTCTGCTGGTTCCGATTACAAAATCGGACCGTCGATTCTGGTTCCGGTTAAAACTGCCGATTCCAAAAAAAATCGGGCATCCCTAGTAGGGTATATTAATACTCTCCAAAGTATCCATGTGTCCATCACATATATCAAATATCACGTATTTGTGAGAACCACTACATTCTCTAAGAATGTGATGCAGACCACACGCCAACCTATGCCATATCATCAATATCTCTTTCTTGATGATCATTGGTTAGAGGTAATTTAGAATTACACTATATCATTAGTGTCTCACACCACTAATGATAGTTATAATTTAAGAAAACATATATAATAATAATAACAAACAATCAAAATATTATTCCAATAAATGCAAAAAATACATAGAAATCAATTTTTACATAGAATTTGATCAAGTAAGGATGTCTCAATATACATTGTTTCTAAGACATACAAACTTTAAACTCTCACTGATTTAAAGCCAACAACCAACATGTCTAACACCTAGGCACTCAAAGTGCTTGTTGTGTTTTGCTATACAGAGATATTTGGTTAAATGATCAGCCAAGTTATCAATAGTGGTTACTCTTTCTAATTTCACATTAGCATTTTCTATAAATTTTCTATTCGTAGTTCTTGGAAATGATGGTTGAACCGACAGTAGTATTCCGAAACTATTACATCTTACTACACCACCATTAGAATAAAACATGTTCAGGCTTAGACTTATATTCATCACTACATGCTTGGAAACTAACATCAGTATATCCAATAACTGATAGTTGGCTACAATAAACCAAGTATTATTCTTTAATTCCTCTAAGGTGCTTAAGAATAGTCTTGATATTTTTCAAAATTCTCCATCGGGAATTTTCTAAAATCTGCCTATCATGCTAAACGCATAAGCCACATCTGACTCATTACATGTCATGATATACATAATAGATCCTATAGTCGAAGCATATGAGGTCTTCTTTATGTAATTCATTTCCTTAGATTTAGAAAGGAAACCCTTCTTAGATAATGCAATGTCAAGTTTCATACGAAGAATTTCCTTTTTGAAAATTTTCAATGAGAAGTGCTTTGGCAACTTGTCCGTGTAAGTGGATTGTGATAATTCCAATAACCTACTTGTTCTATCTAAAATATCTTAATACCATGTATGTTAGAAACATCACTTAGATCATTTACCATAAAGAAAATGCATAACCAATCTTCAAGGGTTGTATCATTGAACAATCACTCCCATAATCAAAATGTCATTGACGTATGTGATAAAGAAGACAATGTTTCTATTCTCGCACTTACTATAAACACATTGATCCTACTTGCTTTCGGCAGTATCAAACAATTTGATAGCCTTGTCAAAGCAAATATTCTAACTCCTGGATGTTCGCTTGAGTTTATAAATGGACTTCTTTAGCTTGCATACTATATTCGACATTTTCTTTTGATACAAAACATTTTGGTTGTGTCATACACATATTGCCTTTGAGTTCTCCTTTGAGAAACACGATTTTATATCCATTTGCGAAATGTCAAAATCTTAGTATGCAACTATTGTAAATAATATCCTAATAGACTTGATTTTAGTGACAACGAAATGTTTCATCATAGTCACTGCCCCTGCGTTGACTATAACCTTACACATTGAGAATATTTCTTTCACATTCAAGCATATTGAATATCTAGGATTGTGAGTTATCCGTAGACATATTCATCTCAATGACAAACGTCAAGTTCTCACTCAATGCATCTTGTGCCTTGAATTTAGTGTTAGTCGATCTTCCAATGCCCCTTCTAAGCATTCATCATTTGGTAATATCGGCCTCTTCTTAACCCCTCTACTTTTAGGCTTTAGAACAAAATCTTTAGATGTTTTCTTAATTTTCTACTGCTTACTATTCCTTTTGGAAGATTTTGTAGAAGAGCTCACAATGAGCACAGATTTGCCCTTAGAAGTGGAAGACTCACAAGTCTTGAGCATGTTGTGCAGTTCCACCAGACCCACCTTCGCATTGTTCATGTTAAAATTCACTATGGAATTCTCAAACAACTAGGAGGAGACTGCAGAATCAGGTATGTTGAGATATTCGTGGGAAGCATCGCTCCAATTGATGATAACCTCTCAATCAAAACACATAATATCAAGCATATGCTCATAGAGCTTGCTCATACCAGTGCAACTTACACTTGAAGAGACCTTAGAGCATTCATGCTCCATTGTTTGAATTTCCAAAGAATACAAACTGTCCAAGTGTGTAAGTATCTCATATGTAAACATGAGTTTATGTTGTATGTAGTTCAAAACTCATAGAGGACAACATCACAAATTGAGCTGGTGTGTCATCCTATGTTACTCATAAGTTTTTTCGTCAAACGATCCATACTCAGGAGATTCCTTGTCAAAGATGACACTAATTGATATGTCCAAGACATACTCAACATTATCTAACCTTAGCACCAAGTGCAAATATAGGACCCAATCTGAAAAATTTGACCTAGTCAATTTGTTTATTTCCATCAAATAATTAAAAGCTAAGAACAACAACAACAAATTGAACAAAAAATAACAGAAAAAACAAATTCGAAAGAGCAAACAAAGATCACATTCGTATCACTAATCAAACAAAGGTTTATTGTATTGATTAGCTCCCACTAATTTTAACATATTTTATGCCCCCAAACATAAAATGCAATTTTACATCGAATATAAATTTTAGAGGTCTAAGATCCAAGTTTATATTATTGCAGCCTCTGTGAGGGCTGATGACTACAATTATATCACTCGGTTGGCCTCAAAGCCAATTGCAACAACAGTTTTGCAACTCTTGGTTTGTTAATCCAATTAATCCAAGTCAACCTCATTACGCGATGTCAACCATGCATCTATTATCTATAAATGAGCCTCAACTTCGTGGATTTTGAGTAAACGCGATGGAGTAAAACTCATGGTCGAAAAGGTTCAGTAACATCAAACAATTATGATGGACAATGTGTTTGGTTCAAAACCAAGACTTATATTTAGTGGGGAAATTTTTGTGATATTAATTGCTCAATTTAATATCCAATATTAAATTTTAAAACAATTAATGGGTGCCGCCTACTCAGACACAAGAAATGCGGACCACATATATTGGGCGCGCTAGGGCTGCTTAATCGGTCAGTTCGGTTAATAACCGAACCGAATTATCGGTTAATCGATTAATTTTTTTATAAAATTAAAAATCGAAACCGATATAGAATCGGTTAGGGAACTAACTGATCGGCTAGTCGGTAAACCGAAAATAACCAAAATAAAAAATTTAAACTAAATTAAAAGAATTTACTCGTATTTAGTGGCCTTTGGAAAGCCCACTAAACACCATAAGCAAACAATTTGTTCGCCCCTCAATTTATAAGGGCACTCACAATTTGAGCAATATAGTTGCTGACAGCATTCGAACCCGCATTCTCCACGTTACAAACTAAGTGCTCCATCCACCAACTGAGCTAGCAGCATTTTTTGTTAAGTAACGAATAGTGTTAAATATATTATTATCTATATCGGTTCTTTTCGGGTTTTCGGTTATAACCGATTGGTTATTGATTATAACCGATAACCGAATTTTTCCTCACACACTAACCAGAACCGAACCGAAACCGAACCGAAACTGAAATATCGGTTATCGGTTAACCGATAACCGACTAATCGAATTATCACCCCTAGGCGCCGCAGACCCATATATAGTAACACGGACTACATATATTGGGCGCTGCCTACCCAAACATAAAATCGATCTCTAACTACTATAGTTAAAAATAAGCATTAATCAAATTGCATGCTTGTCACAAAGAAAATCAAACAAAGCTCAACGAATAAAATTCACTGATCAAATTAAAAAAATTATTCTCTATTAAAATGTGTACTCAAAAATTTATATTAATTCTAAATTAATATAAAAGTGTACATTGAATATTAATTCTAAATTAATATGAAATATACTTTTACTATTATTATTTGAAAAAATAAATAATAAGTTGTAATTTATTAATTTTAATTAATAATTAATTTATATAATTGGGATTTTATATTATTAATTCCAAATTAATAATATAATCAAACTTTTTTATATCAATTCTAATTTAATATAAATATACATTTAATATTAATTCAAAACTAATATTAAAAATATTTAATATAATTATTTTAAAATAATAATACTAAAAATAAATTTGTTAATCTAATTAACAGATTACTTTCTGTAATTGGGATTTATATATCAAATAATCTAAATTAATAACATTTATTTTTATTGCAACATAACAGCCCATAAACCGCAGCCTATCAGTAAAGCCCAGCCCCATCACATGAGTTTTAACATAGTAATAGCTAAACTGCAAAATCTATGGCCCATAGATTGTCGTCCATCAGACCCAAATAGAGGAGAGAGGGCTAAGCTCAAGACGACGCCCCAAACCCGCAACCCGCGTTCCAGCCATACCCGGATTTGACCCGCGAAATTGCGATCGACCCGAGCGGAAGACTCGCGAACCCTTTTTGTGTTTATGCTTTTTTGAAACTGTCGCCGCCACCTCCCTTTTCCTTTCCGTCGACGGTGCTTCGCAACCTCTCTGATTCCGACAGCCATCACCCGCCGATCGTCGACTCCACTTCGCCGACAAGGACTATCGGTGCCTTCGATTGCCCAGCAGCTATTTCACGAGGGAGGTTGTCGTGACGGGCTCGCCTTTTTCTAGCGACCAAGCCTCGCATCCCCTCGGTCTCATTGCCTCTGCCATTAGCAACCACCGCGACAAGCTGCCATCAACCACGTCTGCCGCTGCCGCCAGCCAGACGACGTCGTAAGAATGGGAGACAGCAGATGTCCGCGATGGGTTGTTTCTCTTTGGCCGCGACTGTTGCCGCTCGTCGCACCGGCAACCTCCTTACGCGGTGGCTCATGCGTCGCCAGCTTTCAGCCGAGAGCAAGCTCTCACCTCGCCGATGACTGACGTCGCGCCGGTGACCGGAATGGAGCATCCAATGCTCGATTCCGGCGATCGCAATTCGAACACCTTGATTTCGAAATCTAATTTTGATTTTCCAAAACCCAGTTACTAAATTATTATTTTTAGAATTTAATCCACGATTAATTAGAACACAAAATCAATTATCGAATCGAGCCCCGGGCTTTAATACTACTGTTAGAAATTCCTATCGTAATGACACGCAACGAAAAATACAGACATAATTTAATCTAGATTCATAACTAATATTGCAAGTGAATCCACTACTTTCGAGATCTATGTGTATGCCAATCTGATGCAAGGACAACTCCCAGTACACAGTTCAATAAAAAAAACTGCTGTCTTCAATTTCTCTATAAAAGATATATATATATATTAACTATTCCATGTCCTTTGCCTATAGCTTATAATCTTTTGTCTATATTAAATAATTAATAATCCAACCATAATTAATTAAAATATAATATCATAATCTAGTCTATATATCTTTCAAGCATAACTAAAATCACATCTATCCCATTAAAAGTTTTCCTTCACGTCCAAAGACACACTAGATAGTAGATAGGCAGAGATTCTTTAAGCAATCAGCATTATCACTTATGATTTTACGACAATCTTTAGCATGACCTTAAAAGCGCATCAGCATTATCACTTTTGATCTTCTAGCTTTTTCTTCTCCATTCAATATGGAACTGGAACTGAAAACTTTGAGGCCAAAGATTCAACTTCGCTTCGTTCCATCCACTCCATTTTCCATTTAGCAATGGTGTCTGAGACGTTAACGGTAGTTTTTCCATCAGAAGCAACGCTGTAATAAGGCGAATTGTCTGAAAACTCGGCCGCCATTGACAACCAATACAAGCTCGGCTCCCATTCTGCCTCTCTAAGAACCTTGAGTATTTCCTTAGCTACGATTCTGCTCCCTCCATCCGATAAATGGATGCCGTCACTGCATAAAGATTTGAATATCCTCATGTTCAAGAAAATGGCCTCAAAAATTTTGACAAGAAAATGAAGATTAAGATTCCAAAAGCTCTATTCATGGTGTGTACAGCATACATAAACATAGTATTGGTTTGTTCACTTTAGTTCGAACAAGTTGCTATGGAGTTTTCAAATCCAAATGAATCATCCTTTCCAAGTGGGTAAATCTTTGCCCGCTAGGTGCTACCAAATTGCAAATTCTGTCTCAGTAGGACATGTATTTCCATTACTATGAAAAGAGGATTTGATTCAGTATCGAGGAATACCAAATGAAAGTCAAATAATTTTATTTCTTTCATTTATGAGGAAATGCATATATTACCTGGATCTTATTCCTTAATGGTACGGAACAATAGTCTCATTCGGGTGGATAGACAAATTACTTTCTCGGTCCGAGAAATGCATCATTGGAACTGGGTTGGGATTTCGTTGTTCAAAAAACGATCAAAAGAGAAAAGATATATGTACTTATGTTTTAGCTTCGAAACCAAATGACTGAAAAACATGATGGTTTTTATTGCATATAGGGCACGGGATTTACCTCAAGTAAGCTGGCCCCCAATCATCTCTATCATGGAAAGCTGTCCAAAGATTGATCACTTCAATGTCCATTTCTTTGCATAAGTCTACCAAAGCCTCAGCATATATACGGCACGCCTCATTTGTGCGTTCTTGTTTATCAAACATATTGCTACAGAGAGAGAAACACCACATGTTGAGATAACTAGGCTCAAGACAGCAAGAGAAAAGCATGACAGGATTCAGCTACGCTCACCCATAAAATTGGAGAACAGTCGCCTCGTGCACGGGAGGACAGGTAAGAAATATCATCCGAAGCTTCTCTCCAAGACTCTAAGAAGTGGCACAAAACTAGTGTTACAACTTACAAGTATTCTAACAGTTGAAAACGGGGGAAATTGAAATTTTATGCAAATTCTCTTCAACTATAGGCTCCATTCCAGTGACTCTTTCTTATGCATCAGAAAATCATGGGAACTAACTAAAATTCGAGGTGGTATATTACTTATTACCTTGAGATGAAGAGCAATCTTCTTCATGTTTTGGACGTATTCAAGAAGAGGAACATGAGGGCCTAGGCCACTCGGATGAGGCTTCATTGCATCGTTGCCTCCAAAGTAGACTATAACCAGAGAAGGCTGAACAGCAGCATCCTAAATTTCGACCAAAACTGCCATGTAATATCCATATACAAAATATACATACAGAGCATAATTTTTTTCAAGATTAAAAAGTAGATGCATTTCAACTACCTGTGGGAAAATCTGATTCAAGACCTCAACAGCATTCCTTGAATTCCATCCAGAATATCCACGTAGTATTATGTCTGCCTACAAATAAATCAGATGAAAAAAAAATCAATCTTGAAATGGAAATATGGAATGAATCATTTAACAAAGGACTCTAAAAAAAAAAATCATCACTCCTTTGCAAAATTGTATCACAGACAGCGACATTTTTAGCAAGAATCATTAAATATCACATTACCTTTCTATCGTAGAGATCAGCTAGGATTGATCCCCAGCCTCTAACTTTGAGGGAAATCTGCACGATGGAGGAACCGAACAACACAAACTGCGGTCGACCGGGCCCCACCATCTCCCTCTCTCTTTCTCTCTCTATTTATGTGTGTTGGTGTTGTGTGCTTGCACTCACCGTATACAGTGTCGAAATCTTGTTTTGTTGTTTGAGAAAGCGGTTGCCGTCTCAAAAGTTATTCGTTTATTGCTTCTTCGCGTTATCTTATTATTTATAATAGTTTAGTGGTAAAATATTTATTTTATTGGATAAAAGGGGGGTTTAAAGACTCGGTTGGCTGACATTTTTTGTGTAAAGTGCATCACAAATTAGTCTCTATCTTAGAAAGCTTGTTTTCAATGTTGGCAAAAATAAGATAAAAGTTACTTAAATAAGAATTTTTTAACTTCTATAAAGTGAAGGTGCATGATCCATCCGGTTCGGGTGTAACAATGCACACATTTCTACTCGGTTGGATAGGACTTTCTGAAATATCAAATTAGCTTCTCTTAAAGATGGGTATGTTTTCCTCCCCAGGCCAGGCCCTTACTAGTATTTATCAAATGAGTGGAGCTCAACAAGGGGATTCGCTCATGCAAATACTGAACGTTCTTCTGTATCCTGTACATGTTCAAGCTGCTATAACAGAAACGTTTGATATAGCTGAGTCTGTCGCTATGTAATATCTATAAAATGTGAATCTTCATTGTGTTACCATTTACCTAATAATATGATATGACTTCAAGGAACCAGGACGTTGAAGCTTACTGATTTATTGAAAAATCATATATGTGGGATTTATCTGAATTGTTAATAAGAAACATAGTTTCATATTGTGCGCACTTTCTTCCAATAAGCTCAACGAATGCCTAGGGTAAACGAAGTGGAGACGCCTAGGAAAAATAAAATGAACTCCTAAAATCAGTTGCCTGCAAGATAAGGATGACTAGCATACAATCAGCTCTATATCCATTTCCTATGAAAAACATATCCACAAATGAAATTTATTAATCACTAAGTTAGTTATGTTGTTTGTGTGATATTTGTGTACAAGGTTGCCTGATATAGTGAGAAACTGATTCAGTAGGATACTGATATTTAAGGAAGACTCAACACACACTTGCAAAGCCTTCTATTATAAGAGATTTCTTGCAAATCAGTTGTGAGAAAGTAGAAAATGGCTTATCGTTCTACTAAAATTGGGTGGTGCAAAATAAATGGGATGGGAAGGTTGCTCATGCTCATGTATAAAGTTTTTCATGATTCTGTTTCACTAATGATCATGTATGACATCTTAAGCCTATATGTTTCTGTGTGAGTCCTCTTGAAGCCAGCACTCTGATATGTGCCATTGTTTCTACTGTTGCTGAGCTTGTCGATGACTACTGATTACTGCTGTTGAGTCCTCTTACATAGCTGACTGCGAGAAGGTTCACAAGCTATGGCACTTAATTCTACCCGGTCAGTGGAACTCTCTGATATTCCAGAGTGTCCTACCCGGCCGGGTAAGTGCACTGTTCTACCTGGTCGGGTGGATCTCAGCAATTGGACGAATGAGCCTCATGCGTCTTACCCATTTGTAGAAGCTACAAAAAAAATCTCATTTAGGAACTTTTTATATTATTTTCACCTACATTGAGAAAAAAGCTCATGTGAGAATGAGCAGAATGTGCATAGCGCCAATATCGTTGATTCTAAATTAGTTATAAGTTCGCTAGATAAAAAAAAATATAATAATAATAATAATAATAATAATAATAAATTACTATATTACAGTAAAAGTAACAATTGAAATAATCAACAAGGCCTCACAGCATAAAATTGACATGTAACAAACTTTACATCTTTATTTTTTATGTCAACGAGAATAATAATTAAGGTGGCTTTCCTTTCTTGAGGTAGGTGGCTTTTCTTGAATTATTTGAATAAGAAAGGTGGGCGTAGATTCTGGATTGGTTTGACTTTTTAGAACATGGTGGATTTAGTGTAAATCAGAATGGACCTCGAGTCGTCTACTTTGCTAGACTGAGCTAAAATTGACAATAAAGCATATTAGCAGTTGAAGATTTCAAATTATTAAGCAAAAACAGAGTAACAAAAATTCATGAAGTTGTATCAAACCTAAGTTGCTAAATTATTTAAGAGTTCATTGTTAAAATTGGACCTATTTTAATATCAAATATGTATTATAAATCATTGCAACAGTATCGCATTTTGTGGATTTGTGACAAGACAAACACATCAACATATTTAGTGATGTGGCATGAATCTTTTGTTCATATTGGCATAAAATTTGACGTGTATCCAAACATTGACATTGGAAAAAAAAAATCAGACCATATCATTTTTCCATCTAAAATTTTGGGCTTGACTATTTAGCTATAAATAGACCAAATATGTATATCATGACGATTTATAAACATGTCAAAATTGGATCAAAATCGGTGGATTGTTGACTGACATAACTCTGACTTGTATTTAAACGTTGACATTGGAAAAAAAAATCAGACCACATCATTTTTCCATCCTTCGAAAATTTTGGGATCATCTACTTAGCTATAAACAGATAAATATTGGGAAGATTTATAACACATGTCAAATTTGGATCAAAGCCGGTGGATTGTTAATAATTAATCCATTATTTAATTCTAATCAACGTGATTAACATGAAAGGTGATGAAACAAGAAACATAAACATTAAGGAAGGAAAGATGCCGTGGACTCGTAGTCTCTTACTAAACAATAAGGAAAGTACAAAACTACGTACCTAATTTGCAATTCTTTTTCCAAATAAAATCTCCACATAATGTTTCCTCGTAACCTGCGAACTTGATTTTCTGGAGAATTTCAAACCTATACACAAATCGTCTCATCTTTATTTAGTTTCCTCTTGAATTCCCAAACCACCAAACTTGCACTCAATTTATCAAGTTCTAGTAAAGGGCAATCTTATTATACACAAAACGCAATATACATTGGATTACATTCCATGAAATAGTGAACAGTTGAGTGACCAATTATCATATAATATGTAAGAGTTTATGATGGATTAGCACTAAAACCCCTTAATGTTTCAAAGCTTTGAGCGAATATAGGCAGTCCACTTGATTTACCAACTAGAGATGCCATAAGAGGCGTTGATGGTCTTACCATTGCTGTCGGGACGAACCATGTAATAAGGCGAATCTTCGGAAAATTCAATTGGCATCGATACCTAAAAGAGGCTAGGTTCCCAGTCAACCTCTTTTACAACCTTCAGAATCTCCTTCACTACAATTTGGCCCCCTTCTGGTTTAAAATGAATTCCATCTCTGCACGTACCAATGGATAGTTTCAATGCAGTATACAAGGACAAAAATGCAGATATATAGGAGATCTTGATAAAATTTTAGAATGATATATATATATGGAAATGTTCACATCTGAAATATGTGTGCATGTTTTACCTTAGGTTTGTTGTGAACATAAGGAAAGTGTAAATCGTAGAGCACAAACTTATGTTAAGCAAGCTGTTGCCTAATATCTTCACGTTGCTGAAGGGCTGTCCAAAGGTTGAAACTTTAACGTCCAACTGCTTGCATGAGTAAAGCATCAGCATATCTACGCCAAGTTTCATTTTCCGGACTTGATTGTCATGTAAGTTACTGTTTTTAGAGAGACAGGGAAGAGCAACATTAGATTTACAACGTGGCTAGACAAAGCTGGAGAAAATAGATACAGAAAGAGCAAATCACCCAAAATTTTCACGAATCAGTGCTTCATTGATGGGAGGCGAAGTAAGAAAAATTACTCGGGTCTTATCTGAAAGACTCTGCAAATAGTGCCAATTGTTGTATGAGAATTGAGAATACATGACGTTGTTGTAAATCAGGAATTTACTTATCTAGTGCAGGTCGTTTCAAACTACTGACAACAATTAAATAAAGAAGATTCAAGGCAACACTACGGCATCTTCACAAGCAATAACTAGAATAATCTCGTTGTTCAAAGATCCTACATCTCAACTATCAATTCACAAGCTTTGTATGGCTGCATTGAAACAAAGTGCAAGCTCACTAATCCATTTTGATCCTACTCAAACTAACGGCACTAGTTGAACGGCGTTCTACATGCCTAGTTTTGAATTTAAGCTTTCTTTCCCATACAAATACATAGGCTTTAACAGCCTTCATCAATCATTTTCTTTTGATCAAAAAACTAAACTATTAATAACAAAAAGTTGCTTAGTTATGACTATTCCGGCAGATCATATTGTACGACAAAACCCATCAAACCATTCCAGTAATTAGTATCACCATAGATCTCATACATCAGGTACAAAGCCTTATATATCTTCCTAATCCTGTAATCCATGTAGGAGACATTTCTTCAAGAAAAAAGTAGTCGAAAGATGCACCGCTTACCCTGAGATGAAAATAGATCTTCTTCATGTTGTCAATATATTCAGGAAGAGGAACATGAACACCTAAGCCACTAGGATGAGGGTGCACTGCATCATTCCCACCAAAATACACTATAACCAGAGAAGGCTGAACCTCTGCTTCCTGAACAAAGTTTGAATCACCAGATGACAAAAATCGTGTAAGATGCAAACCAATAGAAGCATAAAGGGGCACCAAACAATTTGCAAAAGCAATGCTGCTAACTTTAATTAATGAATTAAGATATGATTTCATCATCATCGTCAATGAATCAATTTCATTCCTATTACCAACAGGCCACACGGGTTTCCTATCTCAATTATACTTACATACAAACATACATATATACAAATATATATAGAAAAGATATCGCATATTCAATCATCATTCGAGAAGATACCTTTGGGAAAATTAGGTCCAATACTTGAACAGCGCGCCTCGAATTCCAGCCAGAATATCCTCGCAGAACTATGTCTGCCAAACAAATTCACAAAAATAATGACAATAATCAAAACAATAAAATTAATTGAATCTAAAATCTCGTCGCCTTTTGCAAAATAGAAAAGACACCAAAAAATTAGCCACGCAGATTTTGATAGGTAGCTATTTTGCCTCTATTTATTTTCCATCATCTGACTCCAGATCAAACCTTCAACTCTCCAACAACATACCTACGAAATCTAAGCAGCTGACAAAATATATTTTCTGTAGAATACCTTACGGTCGTAGAGATTAGTAAGAATAGCTCACCCATCTTTTCCTCTCCCCCTTGCAGGATGAGTCATAGTCTCTAGTTTGTACGGCTGCATCCTCGTCGAGTCACTAGTCGTCTAATAGGATTTAACGTGTAATAGAGTAGAAATTGTGGCTTGTGTTTCTGCTGTTTATAGAAGGATTTTGATTTTTAAGCTTAAATGTATTATTGTGGAAAGAAAATGAAAATTTTCTAGAGACGTCGATACCGAATTTGTGATATCACTTATCTGGTCAATGTTGGATATTTTAGTATAATTGGATTAACTGAAGTGACCGATCGTCATAACAACACTTCATATAAGTTCGGAGGTGCGGAGTGCACGCTTATA
>JAYDZE010306716.1:0-18579 GCA_034509125.1 Monilaria moniliformis | reverse complement strand
TATATATATATATATTAATTCCTATAAGGTAACAAAACGGCTAGTTTTCAAAAAAAGAATTTAATTCTCTCATGCTACATTAAATACCCCTTCTCTCCTCCCTTTAATTCCACACAAATTTCTCCTTTTTTTTTCTCTACTTTCTAATTTCATAGTCTTTCTTTCTTCTTCTTCTTCTCATAGCTTCCGGCAAAATGAATGCATACTGCTTTGGCTCTCACTCCGACGATTACGACGATGAAAGTGCGAAACAACTTATGTTCATGTTTCAAGCGGTGACTGCAAATTATTATTTGCAGCCTCCTCATGGATCTTCCCGTCGTACACGCCAGAAGGTAGTGCACCGGGAACGAGAGATTGTCGAAGCTCGATTGATGGCAGATTATTTCTCTGACCAGCCACGTTGGGGGGACGATGTTTTCCAGCGTTGGTTCCGTATGTGCAAAGATTTATTTTTGCGCATAGCAAATACATTGGTTGCGTGCGAAGAATACTTCCAGCAGCGGCGGAATGCGCTCGGACGAATGGGTAATTCAACACTTGCGAAGTGTACCTCAACCATCTGACAGCTAGTCACCGGCGAATGCGTCGATATGTTTGACGAGTACATGCACGTCGCTGAGAGAACTGGGCGTGAATGCTTGGGGCGATTATGCAAGGCTGTTCGCGACGCATTCGACATTGAATATCTGAGGGGCCCACAACCTTCGATTGCCAACAGTTACTTTGTCTTCACGAAGCATATCATGACTTCTCTGGCATGCTTGACAGCATCGACTGCATGCACTGGCAGTGGAAAAATTATCCAACGGCATAGAGGGCCGAATACACCACAAAGGCTCTTATCCAACGATTGTGCTAGAAGCAGTCGCTGACCACCGCCTCTGGATTTGACATGCATTTTTTAGTGTCCCCGAGTCTAACAACGACATCAACGTGCTCAACCACTCGAATGTCTTCAACGATGTATTGCACGATAGGACACCGGCAGTCCAATTCACGGCTAATGGACGTCGGTACAACATGGGCTACTATCTCGCCAATGGAATCTATCCAAAGTGGCCCACGTTCGTGAAGTCCTTCCTGTGTCCAACCGACCCCAAAAAATCTCGCTTCGCGCAGAAGCAGGAGGCCGCGTAAGGACGTTGAACAAGCATTCGGCGTTCTGCAAGCACGATTCACGATCATCAAGGGTCCGGCGCGTTCGTGGTTCAAGGAAATTATTGTCGATATTATGTATGCGTGCATAATAATGCACAACATGATTATCGAGGACGAAAGAACGAATGCTCCTAATTGGGCACACGAGGATAATATCGGCTCTTCGACCGCAAGCGAAGCCCCAAATCAAGGTCTGCCGCAATCATTCCGCGAATATCAAAGGCATCGTGAATCGTCGTGTGATGTCATCAACCACGATCGGCTCCAATTCAATTTAATCGAAGAAATTTTCGCTCGCTTTGGTCCCCTTCACAATTGATTAGCATTTCCATTATGTATTTTTCCCCTTTCAATAACGTGTTCATAGGATTTCTAATTATGTAATTTTTTATTTTTAATAATGTAATTTTTGAATTTTTAATTATATAATTTTTAATATTTAATGAAATTCACCTATTTTATTAAATTAAAAATTAAATTTAATTAGAATATGTAATAAATATAATAAATAAATAATTAAAAGGATGGATAGTTAAGGGATAAGAGATGTGAATATTATCTCTCACTTAAGGGATATAAAGAGATGAAGTTATAGATGTCCTATGTGAGATACAAATAGCAATGAAAAGGCATTATCATCATATAAAAACATTTTAAAGGATAAGCTTACAAATAACACAAGCATCACCGACACATAGAAGCAAAATGCAATTGTAACAATCCACGACTTCTTGCTCGAGAAACTCCTAGGTGGAAGCCATTTCCATTATTCAACGTACTCCCTCATAAAAAGTGTGTGCACAGGCAGAAGGTTGCTTGTTCACTCATGAATGAAAAAGGTTCTATGAGGTTATATCACTAAAGAAGTTACATAGCAGATAATCATCATCACCACTACAGGAAAACATAAATCATTCGTAGGTAACTCAATCAAGATGCTTCTGGAGTCTCAAATCTTGTAGGAGTATCAATTCCCATCATGCAGCAAAGGCCTGATATCAAAATAATAAGCAAGACAAACCCCTGCAAAATAATAAAAACCGTAGACTTTCAGACCATCACACTATTAATACAATATATTCCAAATACAATGCGTGAATTGAGATTGGTATCATATAACAAGACTAGAAACTTGAATATTATAACACTTAGCTTTCCAGCCTCAATAGCCAACTTTTTTCAAACGCAATTTACTTACCACTAGAAGTCCCTCCAAAAGAGATGACTTAATCTGGCAAACTTCATCACAGCCAGTGGAATTAGATGAGACATTTCCCATGGTACCTTCAGCAAGGAACCTTTCTACTCCCCGGCGCGAGAGGTAGTCAACAGATCTAAATGGATCAGAAATGTAGAGGAACGAATATTTTGCACCCATCTCACTCACTGCATTGAGGAGTTGTGAAAGAATGTTTCCTGCATATGTAATCAAACTTTAAGTTTACTCCAATTCACAGACTCGACATAATAATAATAATAACAACAACAACAACGGTAACGGTCAGTAACAGTAACAGTCACAATATTAAGAAGAATCTTTTTTAATAGAGCATACTTTCAGAATCTGGTTGATCAGAATCTTGCGAAAACATGGAATCTCCAGGGCACATGACAATCAGATCAGTGTGCCCATCAGAAAACTTGTCGATCCTTGAGTTCAGGTAGTCCTGCAAGTGAATTACACTATGTCATTAAATAGGTTATAGGACCAGAAAAATAACACAGTCAAGTTTCGTGGTTGTCAGTGGTACTTACATGAACCAAGCCAACATCATTTATTGTATCAGAATTTTCAACATCCACAGAACATGACCCCACTAAAGCAATTCTACTGACTCCAAAATTATGCTGACAAGTTTCAGCAAACTCAGAAATCAAAGAATTCTCTATGGGTACTTTCTCCTCTCCAGCAACTACATAAGGAAAGGCCACAGAGGAATTGGAGTTGGAAAATGAGTCCTGTCATGAAGTAGCCACACTTTAGCAAGATGTGTCAAATGATATTATGCTAAAATTAATAACTACTCGAGTAGAGCGAAACCAATTAACCTTAAGCAAGTCTATAAGTGCTGTATCAGTCTTTGCGGTTCTGGAAACTTCCAGAGATTGTAACTGCATAAAGAGACATGTGAAAAGTTATGATAAGAAATAATACAATAGTAATGGAATGGAAGTTGCATGAGTTTTTGTAGATCCTTTGGAAAATCCCTAATTTTCCATTTTAGATCATGGATGGATCATCATGTATTTTCTTTAAGTATTGACAGACACTAAATCACAAACCCACGAATATATCAACTTGGACTCTGAAAAGAAGAGCTTCAGTTATTATATATTCCACAACCATAGACAATGTGCAACAAGTAAATGTGCTCATCCGTTCTTAAGAAATACCATGGATCTGCTCATCTATAATTCCTTGATTTAGCATGACAGTAGACAGTTAGTATACTAAGATAAATATTAATATGAAAGAGAAATCGATTTTTAATGTGGGTGTAGAGCAGGATCGGCATAAGAGACATGAGCATGACCATTTTCTCGCACACACTCACATATTCATCAAAAAGAAAATGGAAAATGGAAAAAGAAAAAAGAAAAAAGAAAGAAGAAAAAACTTTATTACCTCTGATCCAATAAAAAGGAACGCAAAAGTATTAGATCCTTGCACTTCCTTGCTTGAGCACTGCATACAATGAAACCACCATTTATATGCTCCCCACCAGATAACGGAACATATATTTTCATACTGGTTTGCTCTAAACAATCTGAGATTATTTGATATCAAAATCAAAATCAAAGATGTAGATATACCAGGTATTTCGACCATCCACCTTCAGTCATTACAGATTTGGCTAAATCCCTAGGAGCGAAGATTCTATAGTCGACCATTTCTTTCTTCCTGTTACATGTTTGTAAAACTTAAGATAAATATTGTGTGTTAAAAGCTCCTAATGTAGAAGATCCATAGGCACATCATCACAAAACTAGGGAATGGGTTGGAAGGTCATGGGTAACAATTAAGAACAAATACTTTCATTAGCTTGTGCAGAATAGCGTAACCAGACATGAAAACGGACTTAACTAAATTCATGATCTTCCATCTGCTCAGTTCCAGAACATTTAAACATGTTGGGATAAACTGATATAAAAACAGATGCTTCCACAAGAAGTTCATTTACATGGTAAACTATGATCAGAATTACTCATCCACAACTAAAAAAAGACCAAATACCTATAGCTTCAAACTAGAAGCACCTAGACTTCTAAGATTTTAGAGGTTAGTTTGGTATGAACATTTTATAGAAGTAAGAGAACTAGAGTAGTACATGTAATGTGCAGAACTTGAAAAAAAAGAGTCAGAGGCTAGTAACATCAAGGGTAGACCATAGGTATGAGATCTAGCAGGAGTAAACGAGGATCTGAATTGTACTTCTGATTGAAGCACTAAAGAATCATATGACAGCTCTTAAAACACTAAGCCCTGAACATGATATGATAACGATGTACATCCTACATCATTGGATTTATATTTTAGCAATTTTCTAAGAGGCTGTTTGGATGAGCAGTAAGCTCATAAGCTCTTTAGAACAAATTATGAGATGTTTGATAGCTTTGTAAGCACCTCAAAGTGCTTGGTGACCATTATCTTTTTTTAAGATCTTATTCACTCCCAAAATAAGATTTTAAGAGTTTATAAGCTTTTCTAAAAAGTAAGGGACACAACTTTCTTTGAACGACACAATTAAATGTAGGAAACAATCATATTTTAGATATTACAACCTTATCATCAGTAGGATTTGAAACATTAAGTCAAACTGACCACAGAGACAAACTAGAGTCACATTAGTAGGATTGAAACATTAAGCATGCTATCCAAGAGGTCCTGACCACACAATATCAACTTCCAGGGGCTTTATTGGGAGTCTCTGACAACTATGAGACAAATTAGTCATGAATACACCATAACTAAGAATTGACAATTAAAGACAAAAGATATAGCAAAAACATCGGCTGGCTAGATAATACGATAGCATAGACGATTAGAAGAAACTTCAAATATTGTTACCCATTCAGATGAGATGACCATAAGAATGCTGGAGCCATAGATGAGAAAGTGAATCCCAGAGGCAACTGAGCCACGACAAGAAGAAGAGCCGCTACGATTGTCACCGAAGAAGTCGCCATCTTCATTCTGAAAGTCCAACGACTACACCGAGTGATAGGATTGGATTGGATGACCAGATAACAATACCTCCTCTCAATTGAGTAGAATCGAACTGATCATATAGCTATGCATCAAATAAGAAACAAATAAATTATCAATATCGATTCTGAAAAAGGGTTGCAATCCAACAAATCGCTGGGTGAGTGGCTGGATCTGAACTCGTTTTAGGTTAAACGAATATGATTGGAAGCAAAGGAAATTGACAAGATCTCCCAAGAGGAATCTCTCACCACCAAAGCAGAGGAGTCGGAATCCGAATCGGAATCGGAATCGAAATTGAAGCGGCCACGTTGTGTTGGATAGAGTATTGCTTTTCCAGTTTCCTCCTAGACGTCCAATTTCCCCCAAGGAGTGATCCAGTCGGACCAAGATCCCAATTCCCAATTATTATATATATTCGCAATGAAGTTTTTTTTGTTTTTTTTTTTTTTTACTAAACAAGACTACCTTAAAGTTTCATATATATAATATATATATATATATATATATATATATGCGTGACATGGCTTAGCAGTTTTCTGATTCTGAATTTGTATATTTAAACGAATAATAGTTATCATAATATGTATAAAGCTGATTTTTAATAATTATAATTAATATAGGAGAAATTAAATTAGCGAACAGTGAATTTAGAATGAAAAGCAAGTTGTTACGCCAATTAAAATAAAGTGATACAACGTACGAGTATGTGGAGATTTAGTAACATACTTTTTTCCATCTGTCATGTTCCCATGCTTAATAAAAAAATTAAAAAAGTAAATCTAACAAAAATAAAATAAAATCAATCAAATATTAGTATAAATCCTGTTACAGTGGAATTAATTGAATACCCGTTTCTGGAAAGTTGCTGTGAACCCCATATTCTTGAATCTGTTGTTTGGAACGTTGAGTTTAGGCTGTGAGCGTTTGATTTGATTGGGGGAGGAAGATGAAGGTTTAAGTTGTTGTTGCGATGAGTAACCTCACATGAGTGAGTGGAGTTCGATGTAAACCCAGTCCAGTTCCAGTTCCAGTTCCAGTTCCAGCACAATCGAATATATATAATGCGTTGTGGTGGATGTGGATTGAGGTGGACAGAGATTGACGGTTGGATTAAGGACTATGACAACATTCAGCGTCTCGCCATCATATTGATCTACGCTCAGATTGGTTGCGCCTTAATCGGATCGCTTGGGGCGCTCTACAACGGCGTATTGCTCGTCAATTTGGGGATTTCTTTGTTCGCCCTCGTCGCCATTGAGAGCAGCAGTCAGAGCCTTGCCAGGACTTACGCCGTCCTCCTCTTCTCCTCCATTTTGCTCGACGTCTCCTGGTTCTTTCTCTTTTCTCACCATATCTGGTATCCTTTCCTCTCTTCTTCTCCATTTTCGTTTGAGTGCCTTATGCTTCTCCTTAAGCATCCATCATTGCTTCTATTTCAGTGTACAGATGCCAATGTTGGTCCATATTGTAACTATGCTAGTGTTATCTCTACTTTGTCTAACTTGCAACCACTGCTTTATATTATTGCCCTGATGTTAGTTTTTGGTTATGTTGTGTCTTGTGTGTGTGGCTGTTTAGATGCCTCTGTTTCTCATATGTCGATACTAGTTTATATTCGTTGTCTTTCAACTGTTAAGAATTTTTATCTTGTGCTTGCAGGAACATTCCATCTGAGATTTATGGAACCTTTGTTAGTTTATCAGTGAAGCTCACACTCGCTATGCAAATTATTGGATTTTCAGTGAGGTTATCATCTTCACTGTTATGGATGCAGATGTACAGACTAGGTGCTTCTTACATGGACAACTCTGTTTATAGAGATACAGATGTGGATCTGAGAAATAGTTTTGTGAGTCCTACAACTCCTGTAGTTAGACGTCCCCCTGGTTCTGATGATGTAATTGGAGGTTCCATATATGATCCTGCATATTACTCGTCTCTTTTTGAAGACGGCGAGGATGATGCTTTCCTGTGTGAGGTAAGCTCTCATAATTCTAATTAAACATTGCTGCTGTTAGATTCTCTGTCGCCATGTGTACTCATGAATCTGAAATGAATTAAGTTAGACAACATTACCTAATATAGCTTGTGCTTCTTCTGCTTCTTCAATCTTGAACGTGTTGAAAATATGCAGTCTTGAACTACTATTAAAGTTAATGGCTATATGCTTTGTTAGCTAAACTATAAAGTTGCTCTCTCATGAGAAAGTCATCTGTTATGTTGTCAAATAATGGGAAAAGGAAACAGATGTAACTAGTTACCTAGGCTATGATCAGGATCTAATATTTGTATATCCACTTCCATTAACAATGGTGGACTAGGAATGTTAACAGGGTGAGCTCAAACTAATCAAGTTTCTTATTTTAGCGTGTCTTCTATATGCTATTTTGTCTATCTATGTTGCAAAAGATGAATTCTTTAATATGGAAGTAAGTGAGTGCATAAAATTTTGATGATCCAAATAATTAAGAGTGACAGAGATTCTAGTCTAAGTTTAACTTTGTGCCCACTAGATATCTTTCCTGTAAATGAACTATTACCTTAACTCTTTCTTAAAACTCTGACCGCATCTCATTCTATGAACATGCTTCTTGTATTTCGCATTTGTCCCCTCAAGTTTTAACTTGAATTCATCATGAAGTTCTCTCATTGCCTCCGCCATATTTTCTCCTTTTTTGTGTTAGCTTTTCCTGATACATTGTATTAGCTCCAAATCAAAGAAATGAGTAGATTACTTATCATACACTATCTTGAGTGGGCATCTGCCTGTACTCTTGTTCTTTGAATATATATAAGCAACTTTTCCAAAGCTTCGATTGACAAATTTTTATTTGTCCATCTGTTTGAGGATGGTAGGAGTTGTATTCTAGACTTGTCTTAAGTTTCTTCCACAAGACCTCCAAAAAAGGGATATAACATAGGTTCTCTATCAGATGTAGTGGTTTTTGGTACCTTAGGTAAGCAAATGACCTCTGCGAAGCAAAGATTTGCAACATAAGTCTCATCTGATGTTTTCTTTGAACAAATGAAATGCACCATTTAGGAGACACGATCAACCACCACAAATGTTGGGTTAATCTGCATCCTAGGTAATCCAAGACAATCCATGCTTACATTGTCCCTTGAAGTTGGTGGTTCTGGTGGCAGGCTATATAACTCAATGCTCAGTTATTGCATAAGATTTATCACTGCCAAGCTGTCATCTTAAGCCTTCATGTGTCGAATTATTTTGTCCATTATAGAACAGTCTGGTGCACAGTGGAGCAATACATCTTATTGCAGGCCAAATGTTGGGACAACGTGATATATGCCCAATAAAGTAAAGACTTTGGAATTTCTGACTTTGTGGTCATAGTAGATCAAGTCAAGGTCTTAATCACCTCTTTTTTACTTTCAACTCCATGGAACCTCTATCTCTATAACAACAGGAACTCGTAATGAATTTGCATTTCTTCAGGTTAAAATGTCGAGAACTTGTCTCCTAAATGCGGTCTTCCAATCGTCACTTAATGGGACTAATTAGACTTCAACTTCTTTTGAGGTTAATTTTTGAACAAGTTTGAACCATGCAACATATCCAACATGCCATAAAGTCATGGAATCTGAAACTAGTATTTTATGGTAATTTTGCTAATAGCACAACCTTTGATGCATATTCTCCATGTACCAACCTTCTTTAGATCTAGGGGGGTTGGAAATACACAAGGAGAGATTGATATAAAGCCCATTTCCCAACAAATCTTTAACATATGTTAGAAGCTCTTCGTGTTATTTCAGACTCATGCAATAGTGTGGTAGGTCAAGTAAACTTGCTCTAGATCGATATGGTGTTGGATGCTTCTCTTATGGAGTAGCCCATTAGACAACTTGGATGGATAAGTTGCTGTAACCTCTTCTAGGGTTGACGTCATCTCTTTAGTGATAGATAGATTGTTGTGTATCCTCGCTTCTTTCTAATTACTGCATAAGCAATTCCATTTGCTGCAAATTCTGTCAAGAATTCCCTAAGATTTACATACATTGTCCTAACTTATCAGATTTAGAATAGTCTTAATCCCTCATTAAAGCAAGCAGGACTTCAACTCAATCTTTGTAGAATGCATATACATTCTCTTTCCCATGATTTTTTTTTTGTTATGAGATTGCCTAAGTGTTCAAGACAACAGATGGGAGGCATCCATGTCCACCATGTTGCCAAAACTTTCTTTGAATAAGATTCTCCAATAGAAACAAAGAACCTGAAGTTAACAGGTTACCTTCATGCTTCATTTCTCCTCCTCTTCTAAACCATTTGAATCAGAATGGCTTTGATCTGGCCGAGCTTCAATATTTTATTTGCTCACCATTTCTTGAGAATTGAGAAATAAGATTTTCGCAACTTCCTCCATCAATAATCACCATACAAAGTTCTCCACATCCAGATACTTGGTGTTGGTCCTCATTTGTAATTTCATCCTTGTTACGCAAAGATTGTTTGTGAGGTAGTGATACGGAGTGAAAGGCGGAATCACCGAATGCATTCGATATATGGGTGCATACGAACAATATTGCACGACGACCATGATAAATGATTGATAAATATTGAATGAAAGATACGAATTGAAATTGATAAAAAAAAAAAAGAAAAAAAAAAAGAGAGAGACGAATCCCTAACCAAGAAAGGAACAAAATCTTAACCTTCACTGCACTTGCTGGACTCAAATAATATTTATGGACAATTGAAAAGTAGGGAACAAAGCCCTATTTAGAAGAAACTAATGAAAACTCATAACTTGACTCAAATTCTAAAAGATAAACCTATCTCGAAGACACCACTAATAACAAAACTCTTGATAACAATTAAGAAACTAAATGTTAATCCAGATAATGTAAGGGACTTTATCGATATCAATACTTCTACTGTTGAAACAGCCTTGCCCACAAGGCTAGAGATGAAATCGACCAAGGGGGATCATACTCATGTTGGAGGAGATGAGTCAATGCGTAGACCCGCATAAAACCCAAAAGGGCACAAGATGAAAACACATTCAAGTTACACGGGTCAATAAACCGAAAGGAAACGCTGTTGTCGCCACGACCAGAGGAGGAACGTGCAACGGTTGTTGGGCAGGGGCAGTGGGCGGTGCGGACTGTTGGCTTGACAGCAGGGAAAAGGGTGGTGGTAGGCGGCTAGATGATACACTAGGCGCTGTCGCAACGGCCGGTGGAGTTGCAATGGACGGTGGTGGTGATAGCAGAGTAACGGGAGGTGGAACATCGTGGCTGGAAAGAAGCAGGGAGGGGCAGGAATGGTTTCTAGTGTTGCCAAACTCGGACGATCCCGCGGGACTGCCAAAGTGGCGGTGCTCGTACCCGGCAAAGGGTTGTCCGTGGGCTCCACAAACGACAGACTGGCCGTGGACTTCCCGAACACCGGAGAGGCTGGAAGCATCTTGACACTGTAGCGTTCGGCAAGGAGTGAAACTGCTCCATGACCTGATGCGTAGGAAGCACCTTGACATCATAGCGTTTGACAAGGATCGGAAAGTGCTCCATGATCGTCTTGCTCGTCGCTGTGCAGGCTGTTGGTTGCTCAGCCACCTTCTCCGATCCATTAGTGTTCGCTCGTGTGCAAGGTACGTTCGCCGCACCATTTGATACGGAGTGAAAGGTGGAATCATCGAATGCATTCGATAGCACGACGACCATGATAGATGATTGATAAGTATTGATTGAATTGATAAATAGAAAGAGACGAATCCCTAACCAAGAAAGGAACAAAATTCTAACCTTCACAACACTTGTTGGACTGAACTAATATTTCTAGACAATTGAAAAATAGGGAACAAAGCTTTATTTATAAGAAACTAATGGAGACTCCTAACTTGACTCAAACTCTATAAAATAAACCTATCTCTGAGACACCACTAAAAACAAGACTCTTGATAACAATAAATAATTAAATAACAATCAATAAATTAAATAGAATCCAGGAAATGTAAGGGACGTTATAGATATCAGGTAGGTGATATTCCAACCTTTACCCTAGGGGGTGCCAGGACTCTATTTCTTTGAATCTTGGTTGCAACTAATTTTCTTGACCCCCATTATCTTCAGGTTGTAATGTGGAATTGCTAAACCAACTACACAATTAATCAACATGTTATCTTTTTTTTCCTTTTTTGTCCTTTTTATTTTATTATTGTAAGTGGCAATCTTTTCCACTTATAGGCACAAATTGTTGATCCTTGATTAGTAAAATATTGACATTGTCAATTAGCTAATTCATATTTGTACTTATTATGTTCGCGTCTATAAATAACATCATTGTCAGTAAAAAGGGCAGGAATTAAAAATATCAGGACGTCAGTCTTGGACGGCAACAAGATTCTCTATCTTGGGGAAATATTTTTCCTGTTCTTCTTTCATTCTCTCTAGCAGTTAAATAAATCTTCTACACTTTTCTGCCCCTGAACTCCATATGGTCAAGTAGAATATAAATGGCATGTGCCCTTATAAAATTACTCTTGACTGGCATAGAGTGGGCTATTTGGCTGAATATTGAGTTTTTGTAGGCTAAGTGCAAAACTATTAACTTCTTAGTGTAGCCAGAAAACTTGACATTCTGAAGGTGTGATGGACATTTTACCCAAGATACAACATCATCTCGACCCTTATAAACTGTTTGTGACTAGCAGATGCTGGGATCATGTTTACAGTTGACAGAATATCGAGGTTTTAGGTGACAAAATTGTTTTAATTTTCCAGAGTTATAATGTAGTTCTTGAATTAAAGGGGTTTCATGGTAAAAACTTGAACTCATTAGGAGGTGGAGTGCATTTATTTGGATAATGCCAGCTTAATTAACTTCTAATGTAAGTTGTTCGCGATTAATTTTGAGTTTCAGAGCGATACAGCTATGTGCAGTCTTATATATTTTGCAGCGCGTTCATGCCGGCACTAATTACCCCACTCAAATTCCACCTGCTTTAGTTACACAAACAATTTATTTGGTTATTTGGTGACTTATCTAAAATCATTTTAAAGCAATATTTATCTTATATTTTTTCTTACATTTACTAATGGTGATTCTCCATCCCAGATTTTTCATAAGGACAGGTGGAATAGAGAGCCTGAAAGAGGTCTAGAGTCACATTGACTATTTGAAGATCAACCTTGAACTTTTCTGGAGTTTGTATTGTCGTTTTTTGTAACCATTATCATCACTGCCCAGTTAATAAGAGCTGGTGGTTGACTGCTTGAAGGTTTCTTTTTTTTTTTTTAAGATGTGACTAGCATGAAATCTGCTTGTTTTTATATTGCCATGTGATGTTTGATAAACATAGGAGCCATGTGGACTGCTTAACTAAGCCTAGCAATGTTTAAGGCCTTTGTGTTGAATTTCGTGTCTTCTCTTGTGGTTTGATACTGATACTGATTCTGATACTGAAGAAATGCAGTCCGTATACTTATGCATACTAGAGATGACTCTAATATTTGTATGCCTTCCTTTTGATGTCAGGGTGGCCCAGATCATGGCAATTTTGTAGGTAACTCTGTGTCTACTGCTGAAACTGCTTGTCCAAACCCATCCACAGGGAGACCTTTTCATTCTAACGATGTAAGATTTTTGCTACATATCTGCTCTATAATTGAGCAACTGACAAAAAGAATAGGCTCTATTATACGATAATTTCTCAGGTCCCGTATATCTAATTATAAACCTGTAAATTCTTCACCTTCAATAGATATTGAGATTCTTGATCATGTGTGCAATATTTGTGAAATTGAGCCCCCATGCCATATCTCACAGAACAGTGGAAATCTTGTTTAATTTCAGGGTGAGAAAGAAATGACAGAGCCCCAGGTGGTCTGAACCAGTTGCGGGTGATTCTTTATAGTTTCTCTCATTGAGATGAAATGAGTCTGATAGATAATTTGTACAGATATCAGTCATGTATTCTTTTTGCAGCGAGAAGATTTGTTGTTACCTGTGTAGAGAGAGGTATGTTCCAATGGAAGAGCCCTCTAGTCTTGCTCGTGCCTGCAACTAACTGCAAGTATAACTATTGGGAATCACCAACCTATTTATCTTGGAGGAGTTTGTTTTTCTTTTGATGTAAACAACCAATCAAAAGGAGTTGATCTTGTATATTTAAGCAATGTGTAAAAAGACCCCTACGTGTCTGGATAAGATGAACTAGAAAGAAAAAATGAAATTAAACAAACATTACGGAGGTATTTACTTATACCAATGAAATTTGATTTTTATTCATTAGGAATTGAGTTTGTCTATTACATCTTTGTTACACGCTTAATTTGAGGAAATGTTCTGAAATTATTTGTCATTTTTCTAAAAATGGTTCAAATTTATATCCATTGACTGGATAATAAAAATAACCATTGAAGTTATGGAAAGGATGGATGAATGGAATATGAGAGTGGCAGGCATTATTTGTAGGGATTGGATGATAGAACGGTGAAAAAGCGGCATCCCGTCAGGATGGCATTAGATAAATTTATTTGTTCCTTTTTCTTCAAGAAAAAAATGAATATTAATCACATCATCATCATCTTATTCAGGCAGCATCAGCCTCGGCTATTCGAAAACATCATTTGGAAAAGATTGCGACTGTCTCTGGCTCCCTTCGTCAGTGACTTGTCCGACAACTCTTTTCCAATTTTCAACCTCTCCCTTCCCTTCCCGCCTGGTAAGACTAATTTAATTTAATTCAGTTCAATGTTTTCACGTTCAACAAATGTATGTTATATATATATATATATATGGTGTTTGTGGCAGGTGGTGTCAAGTGCGAAAATGGAGCAAGCTGGGGCGTCGAGGTACTGGTGTCACATGTGCTCTCAAACAGTCAATCCCATTACGGAGAGTGAAACGATGAAATGCCCTGTTTGTGGCAGCGGCTTCGTCGAAGAAATGTCCGACTCCGCCCCACCAACTGACAATGACCGCGCCCTCTCTCTCTGGGCCCCAATCTTGCTGGGCATGATCGCTAACCCCATCCGTCCCCGTCCCTTGATGGAGACGGAGGCGGAGCCGGAGCCGGAGGCAGAGGATGATGCTACTGATGGCGATCAACAACTAGAGTCTCTGATGAGGAGGCGGAGGAGGAGGAACTCGGCCGCAATCCTCCAGCTCCTCCAAAGCATCCGAGCTGGAATGCTGGCAGCTGATCATAATCAAGAGAGAGAGAGAGAAACTAGAGATGGACAGCGTGTGATCTTGATCAACCCTTTCAACCAGACCATCGTGGTTCAGGGGGAAAGGCCCCCGTTTGGCTCTCTTGGCGACTACTTCATTGGCCCTGGCCTTGACTTGCTGCTGCAGCACTTGGCGGAGAATGATCCCAACAGATATGGCACTCCGCCAACGCAAAAAGAGGTGGTCGACGCCCTGCCCTCTGTCACCATCCATGAGCCAATGCAGTGTGCTGTTTGTTTGGACGAGTGTGAGGAGGGGTCTGAGCTGAAGGAGATGCCTTGTAAACATAAGTTCCACGACACGTGTATCGTCCCCTGGCTCGAGCTGCATAGTTCTTGCCCCGTGTGTAGGCATCAGCTACCGGCTGATGACTCTAAGCTCGTCTCCGAGAATAACACTTCTGCAGTTGCGGATAACAGGATTAGTGACAACGGGAGACGATTCTCTGTTCCGCTTCTCTGGCCTTTCACGGCTTTCTTTTCACCTTCGACTTCCTCCCACGATGCGCCACCACCACCATCTGCAACTGCAGATCATGACAACTGAATTACTCGGGCACCAATTTTTTCGTTACATAATATATGTAAGTACTCGTATTGTTCAATTATAGGATAGGTCAATTACTACTTAGGCTGTTTCTGTTACGCCAACTCTCAGCCTCTACTGGATACTTTCATAGGAGAGTATTTGGTTGATCTGCATTGGGTATTTGGTGACTGAAAAACAGCATTGTTTTGGAATGATATGTTCATTTCATCTTGGTGTAATCGGGATAGACAACGCCATTTCTGATATTTGAGTTTGAAATGTGCCAAATTACATTTATTTCCAGGGTGCAAACTGAAATAACACCCTCACAACTGTGGTGAACAACACAGAAAGTTCTAGCATCCACATAAGGGGAAAAAAGAAGAAAAAAACAATACAAAACAAAACACATAAGAAAGCTTTGATGGTTTGTTCACCGGTAATAATCTGTGTCATCTCAGAACAGAATCACTTCACAGTGACAATTTTGATGATAGACGCCGTTCCAATTCGGTGAAGAGCCACAACCGCGTCCCCAGCCTTGCAGAGACCTTTTGTTTTAGCATGCTGAAGAGAAAATTCCAGGGCTTCCTCCGTAGACTCTTCATGAGAAGCCCTTGCAGATCCAGCACAGAGAATCGGAACCAGACCCCTGAATATAAGGCTGTGCCTAGCCGGAGATTCATCACTGCATGACCAATCGAAGGAATCTGTCTTTATTTCAGGGACCACCACTGACAATATCGGCATGCCTGGCCTGTATTTAGCGACCAGCTTAGCAGTACTTCCTCCTCTAGTTAGGACCAAAATGAGAGCAGCTTTCGCTGAGTTAGCTGTCCGAACAGCTGATGATGCAAGACTCTCCAATGGGCTCATGGGGACTGGTGCATTTGCCATTATGCGCTTGAATACATCAGCATAGTCAATCGTACTCTCAGCTTCTAAACAAATCTTTGCCATGGTACCAACTGCGAGTTCTGGATAAGCTCCTGCAGCTGTTTCACCACTGAGCATGACACAGTCTGTTCCGTCAAGAACAGCATTGGCAACATCAGTGGCTTCTGCTCGAGTTGGCCTTGGGGACTTGATCATGGACTCCAACATCTGTGTAGCCGTGACCACAGGTTTTCCTTGGATGTTGCACTTGTAAATCATCACTTTCTGAGCCAAAAATATCTTCTCAATAGGAATTTCCATTCCCAGATCACCTCTTGCAACCATAAAGGCATCGGAATTGGCAAGAATTTCATCGAAATTTGCCACCCCTTCTTGATTTTCAACCTAATAAAGAACACGCAGTATAAGGGGAAAATATATCATTCATTGCCTTCTGCATCAGGGAGACCCAAATAAAACATCATTTGGACATTCATGATTTTATTGAAACCAGAAAAGCTAACAAAATTGTTATCTGTGCGACTGTGGCAGGAAGATATATGAAGTTATATGGATTTAACAATAGCCCAGAAGAGAGCCAATAATTGACATGATAATAATGTTCAAACATTCAAAACTCCTCGACTACTATAACCTACCAAATTTTAACACAGTAAATTTGACTGCATTTCTCACTTTTCACAGTATTAGTTTAATGAGAAACTATACCGGGTACCCAAATCTTGAATCAATCAAGAATGGAGCAAAGCATAATTTCTCAAGCACTTCAAGTTTCTGAATTAAACTGGCATTGGAAAAAAAAATGTACTGACCTTAGACATCAGAAGGATGCTTTTGGCATGTTCACCCAGCAACTTACGAACCTCCACCAAGTCAGAACCTTTGCGAACAAAAGAAAGAGCAATCATGTCAATTTTATTAGGAACTCCCCATTTTAATATATCCTCCTTGTCTTTCTCTGTCAAAGTTGGGAGGTCCACAATTACTCCAGGAAGATTGACATTCTTTCTCTCACCAAGCATTGCAGTGTTCTCACACCGGCATCGTACCAAACCTTTAGCTTTGTCGCAAGACAAAACAGTAAAAGTGATCGTGCCATCAGCACAGAGAATCACACTCCCTGGATAAACATCTTCAGCCAACTTCTTGTAGCTCATGCAAATCATTTTCTCATCACCCTTGATGTCGTAGTCAGTGGAAACTGTGATCTCTTGACCCTGTTTAAGTTGAACAGGCTTGCCGTCTTTCAAGAACCCAGTTCGAATTTCTGGTCCCTGCATGTATGAATGAAATGTCAAAGAAGCTAATAGCCTGATTAACTTCCCTAAAAAGAAAGGCATGGAGGAAACACGGGTGGATGCAGTTTTTGAGATGCTAATCATTTAAAATTTTATCATCAGATTTCTTCTAATCTACTTGGATCCAAATTGAGAAGCTTCACAATTAAGATCGTATTCGTTGGCAAAATGTCAGAATATAATAGGATATATTAGAGCTCTAAGGGACAGGAGCACGACTAACTTACAATTGAACGGTAAGGTGTTTTAAAGTATAGGTCACATTTTGGAGCAGCACCTACAGGATCGAGATCTAATCCAGGCATCAATTGCAAGTAAACTAATCCGAGATAAAAATCGAAATAATAATAACTTGGAATTCAAGTCGAACACGAGGAGTACCGCAATCAAACAAGGAAAGAGACAAAAATGATCTCAAAAGCGAAGGAACAAGCTGAAATCCGTAATAAAGCCGAACGAGATCAAAAACCGAATTAATACTAATTACAAAATACAAGTAAAAATGAATCGATATTATAATAAGGGAGAGAGATGCGCGTTTTGTTTAGTTAGGAATTGGGGAAAGAGAAATAACCTTGGTGTCGAGCATGATGGCACAGAGGATGCCGGTGTTCTCCATGGCCTTGCGGAGATTATCAAGCGTCTCCTGATGGTATTCATGCGATCCGTGGGAGAAATTGAATCGAGCGACGTTCATCCCCGCGCGCAGCAGCTTCTCCGCCATGGGCACAGAGCGAGATGCCGGTCCGAGCGTGCAGACGATCTTGGTCTTGGGGCGGCGGTCGCCTCCGTTTTTGTTGATCTCCATCTCCAGCAATCAACGAAGAAAGATGAATTTGGTGATTGAGATGAAGTCCGCCACTGCGTGTGTCAGAGCAAACTGAAGAGTAATTTTTTTTTGCGTAATATAATTATAAGATGAGAGGAGAGGAGGCAGTTGTGCAAAAGCAAAAGCGGAAGATGTGATTCGTAGATCTCCATTTATTATAAATACCCAACCAGACACACTGCGACACGCGGCAAAATTTTGTGTATTTGATGCGATGGTCATACAAAGAAATATAAGGGCATGCTTATTCCACCCCAAAAATCCAGCCACAACTCAATTTTCAACTGCCATATCAATATTTTACTTTTCAGCTATAACATCATTATCCCAATCCCAAACACTCAACCTCAAATCATCCACAACTCATTTCTTATCATTTAATCATTTTTTAATGCTTCAATTTTAGTTAGTTATTTTAATTAACTTATTTGTAAAATAAAGACAAGAAATTCGAAAG
>JAYDZE010306605.1:0-18581 GCA_034509125.1 Monilaria moniliformis | reverse complement strand
GTTTAATTGCATTTAAGGAATTTCCTTCACCACATACTGCTCAAGCTATTGCTCAATTAATTGTTCAAGTTTTAAATAAATATCAATTAATTAATAAAATATTTTCTGTTGGATTTGATAATGCATCCGCTAATATTGCTAGTATTTATTCACTCATTTACGTGTGCTCTCCTATTATTAATGGACACTATTTTCGTGTTAGATGTATTTGTCATATTTTAAATTTATGTGTTCAAGATGCTTTATATTTGTTTAATGACTGTGTAGAATCAATTAGAAAAGCTGTAAAATTAATTCATAATAAAAAAAATTATAGGAAAGAAATGGCAAAAATATTTTCATACTAAAAAAATTAGATATACAAACTTTTCTATGGATGTATCAACAAAATGGAACTCTATTTATGACAAGATAAATTCGACCTTCGAACGTAAAGATTATTTAATAGATTTTTTAGAGGTTTTACCGATTTAGACTTGATTTTATTACCTACTTGTTGGACACAATGTATGGAGTTATTTAAATTATTTAAGTCTTTTAAAATTACAACTGTTGAATTATCTGGAATTTTTATTGTACTTTTTTTATGTTTTAGAGCATTGCATGTATATAACACTAAGTTTTAATAGTTGAATGTAAAAAAGTAGTCAACAATTGCCAGTTTTAATATTTTATATGGTCCACAAATACTTAAAATATTTTAAGAAAATTCTAATGTTATTTTTAGTTGCTTAATATTTAGATCCAAAAAGGAAATTATGTGATGTTTGTAAACTTCTAGATTGTTATTATGAAACTTTACAAAACTTACCTCTTACAAACGTAACCCAATTCGGTTTAGATTCTAGAATTTAATTTGAATTAAATCTTCCTAACGTAGAACAAATTAAATTTGAATTAGATGTAGCATTACGGTAACCTATTTAAGGATTATGAAACAAGTATGATAATGATCATCAAATTAACACTAAATCTAGTAAAGATTCTAACTTTAGTAACTATGGATACCTAGACATAGATTATAACGACCCAATAGCAATGAAAGTAGCATCCTATACAGTGATACAACACATAGGGGTAGAGCTAACAGTGAATTAGACAAATATTTGGAATCTCGTGCTATTTTTCAAGATGCAGGTACTCAACACCACCAACTCGACGTCCAAGATTGTTGGTCAACGCATGAGAAAGAGTATCATACACTTGCCACCATGGCAAAGGAGATTTTCGCAGTTCCCGCTTCCACCGTCGATGTTGAGCAAGCTTTCAGCACTGCCGGTTGCATCTTGGACGTACTAAGGAAAATCATGTTTACAAGAAACATGGAAGCCACCATGTTGCTTGATGATTGGGCCAAGACAGAAATGAGGACTCAGGAACCGGATTGGGATCTTCGTGTGGAGAACGACGTTAAAGAATTTACAGAATCCGAAGCCGAATAGGTAAGTCAATGTAAGAGAACTACGTCAAGTCAATGTAAGAGAACTACGTCGGCTTTAATTCCTCGATGATGATACGTAGACAACTCAATGTAAGTTGTTGAAGTTTAAAGGATTTAAATTGAACTCAAGTATTTCATTTTTTTTCTTTTTTCCCCGTTGACCTTTGTACTTTTTACTTTCTAATAATGTAGTATGACTTTGTTACAATTTGTAAACTTGTAAGTTTATTTGTAATTTGTAATGTAAATTTTATTTTATAATCGCAATTTGTTTATTTTATTACTTTAAAAAGTTTTCAACTTTGTAATTTGTTTTATTTGTAATATAAAATTATAACGTACACATTTGAATTATCAATAAATAATTGTAATTTTCAAATGCTTTTTTTAACTTATAATAAAAATAATTTTTCTTAGTCACACTTAATTTGTCTTTGATTACAAAAAAAATTCGGTTAATCGGAACTAGTTTCGCCGAAAACCTACTGAAAATCGTCGATTTTGGACTGGAAACAGAACTGCCGGTTTTCGGTTCAAAACCAGAATTGTCTCTGCCCTTAACGGTTCGGTTTCGGTTCTGGTGCCCACGAAACCATAACCGATGGTTCCAAATCGGAACCGGCAGTATCGGAATCGTGTGCACCCCTAATCCTAGAGATTCATTTTCTACATTTGATTTGGAGAAGCTGCTCGTCTTGCATGTTGTTATACATCAAAATTTTCTGAAATTGTTTTGTACGAGTTTGAAAGTCGATTTGAAAACTTTATTTTCGATATGCACGTAAATAAAAAAAAAATTGCAAGTATCGAGGATTGGAAGTCTTGCTTAGCAGATCAGTTCTATAAGAAAACATAAATTTTTACGTTGGTTTATTTGTTAATTAAGTTGTCATTAATCTTACCATCTGTTATTATCTCAGTAGAAAGAGTTTTTTCAACAATTAAGATTATCAAAAATTCTTTGCGCATAATATAGAAGACTAACTACTAAATAACTATTTCATTCATTATATTAAAAAGAAAAGGATGTGTTTATTAATTTTACTAATAAAACTATTATACAGTGATTTTAAAAGATATTGAATAGAAAAAAAATATTATAATGTTAATTGAATTTCATTTTAATTTTTTTAAACATAATGATTTAATTTATATAAGTATTATATATGTTCAATTTCTTTTTAGAATTCTTCTCAAAGCCAGCATCAATAGGGCTGAAAAATGGATACTCGCGAGTACCCGCACCCGATTTTGCGGGTATCCATACCCGAAAATTCCTCATTTTCCTTAGCCGCACGTGACCCGACTAGTAGTGCAAGTATGTCGATTACTCGCTGCGGGTACCCCCACCCGCGATTTTTTTTTTTTTCTTCCTTTTTTGTTATTTCTTTTTCTTATTATCTTATAAATATTATATTATCATAATAGATTGAAAATGACAATAAACATCAAGTAATTTATTACTGTGTTAATAATTCTAAATTACTAATTTTACTTGATAAAATTAAATTTAATTGGCAATAAACATCACATGATCCATGATTGAATATAGTATATTTTTTAAATTAAAATTTCAAAATATTTTCTAAAAAGTTTCAAGTTCCACCTATTTAAAAATAACATTTAAATAATTATATAATTTAAGATTTTAATCAAACTCACATATGGTAAGATTAATTGTTATTTGTTAAATTGAAACTTGAAATTTGTCAAGTAAAATTAGGACTTAAATTGGAGGTGCGAGTTTTGTATGGGTATGACCCGCTCGGGCCCAAACTCTAAATCCCCATTTTCCTAATACCCAACCCAACCCCTATTACCAACTTTAGCGGATATTGGGTGCCCGATACCCACAAGATATCGGTCGGGAATTACCCAATACCCATTATTCGAGCCATAAACCAAATCTTACTTTATTTGTGTTTTATAAATTTACAAATTGATATTTTGTGGATCATTCTACCTTATATTTTTATTAGCAAAATATCAAATCTTCTATGAATTTCGAAATTTGAATTACAGTACCATCTGAATATAATTTTCTACTTGCATCATTCAAATTAACCAAACGTTTTTATTTGAATTTGCAATGTAAAACGTGTTATAGGGCGGCAGCTGAGGATTAGGGCATGAATTTATATCCAATTTTACTATTTTTGTCCTTTATACCCGAGACAATCTCTAATATAGGTTGACAATTATTCTTGTTCATTTGAATATACCTGATAAATTTCACATAATAAAATGGATGAAATTTGTGTATAAATTAAACGAAAAACATCACACAACCGAGATCAAAAATAGCAAATATTTAGTAAAAATCATCAATTGATTGAATTGATTCAATCATCGGAATGTCATGAAATTCGGCAAAGTAACGTAAATTAAGTAACCAAAGACCCAAGGAACAAAATCACATATAGCGTAACACCATGACAAGACAAGAGTAACCAAATAGGAACGGAAATTACTAAAATGACAACTAAGCAAAACACCTAATGCCTATTTCCCTCTCCAGTTTCCATCACCACTCGCCGCCACTACGGCCACCGTAACCCCCGCCGCTGCCACCGTCGCGGCGACCATAACCTCCGCCGTTTCCTCCATAACCACCGCCGTTGCCTCCATATCCACCGCCGCCTTCACGACGTCCGTAACCACCACCGTTGCCTCCTCCTTCACGGCGAGGTCCACGGAATCCTCCGCCACCTCCGCCGCCTCCGCCACGAGACTGAGCCTCGTTGACGGTTATACTACGGCCGTCCAGATCCTGACCGTTCATCGCGCCGATCGCATCTTTCATCGACTGCTCATCGTTAAACGTTACGAATCCGAATCCCCTAGACCTTCCAGTCTCACGATCGTTGATGATCTACATAGAACAATCAAATCCAGACAAAATACAATCAGATCTAACAAAATCACCAGAGACCTGGAGAAAAAACTTTCAAAAAAAAAAAAAAACTGAAAAGCGATGATTCAATCTTCAACCCTTTGATGAAAAAGAGGAAGACAGAACGTACCGTTCCAGAAGCAAATTAGCAACAGAAACAGTAACAGTAGCAGAGAGTAACAGTGATAGTAACAGAGTAACGCTAACAGATCAGATGAGAGAGAAACGATGGATTGGTATCCGATCTCCTCGCAAACAGACCTTCGAATCGACGACTTGCCCGTACTGAGAGAAAGCTTGCTCGAGCGATTGCTCGGTGGTTGCCCACGCCAAACCACCTACGAAACATCTGAATTCAACATCAGCGGCGGCCATTTCTAGAGAAGTTAAAGGACTAAAATTATAAAAGAAGGAAAATAAGAGAGCTGATGGAAAATGATATTGGAGACAACGATATATATAGGCGGAGATGGCTAAGTTTTTAGGGGTGGGTGGGAGTCGGTTAGCGTGAGCCGGGTGCACAGTACGCTAGGGTTAGTTACCCAACCATGGTTAGGAAACAGTGATTTCGGCAGCTGTCGCCTGTCGTCGTGTGTGGGGCGGCTAATAAAGATTGTAATAAAATTAGTACTGATTGAAGTAACTAGGGTTGGAGGGTGGTCAGTGAGATATTTTCTGACGTGGGGCCCATGTCACGTGATGAGCATGGGGGACCTTGAAAGGTAGATATTTTTGCCGTACACAAAAGATCTCATTATATTAATATTTATTTAATTCGCATATCTCTTTATCGATAAAGGGTGTATCCATAATTATATTCTGCGGCTTTTTTTTTTTCATTTTCCCTTTTTTGCTTTCAATTTCTTTGTTTTAATATGCTTTGTGAAAATTAATTTTGAAGAATATTGTTCTTCTTTAGTTATTTTTGGAGAAATATTTAGTTATCTTTTGGAGTAGAGATTTTCAAGTGAATTTTGTGAGTTTTATATGGATTTTCTTATATTTAGAAGCTTAATTTTCATCTAATATTTTTAGGAATAGTTTTTTATAGATTTATTATCACTTTTGTAATTTTCTTGTTTTTGTAATCGTGTTAGTAATATAAATAAATTATGTCCTTATAAATTGGTTAATGAAAAATATGAGATTTCATTTGTCAAACAAAAAATAGATAAGGATAATTTTGTCAAAAAACAACTACAATTTATTTTACAATGATTGAGAATGAGTAAAACTACTTAAGAGAAGATGAATGACTAATCTCATCCTCATGGAATGAGCATTCATTCGTATACGATAATTCATAATATTAAGGAAAAAACATGTTAATCATAAAATTTGAATGAACATGAAATTGTAATTCCATTCTCAATTTATCATCAAATACCAACAATCACCTCATAGTAATCAACACAAGTCGATAATAAAATACAAAATTTACATTGTAAAATAGCATTACATCACATGCTCTTCCAAATATGCTTCAAATTTCTAAATCTCAAAATATTTCTATTATTTACAAAGTTACTACTAATATTCTCACAAACGAATATATAACTTAATAATATATATGATTTGATAATAAGAACAATGAATACTTGAAAAGTCTTGGAAGTTTGGTGATGTCCTTGGTATAGAATATGGTGGCTCTTGAGATCTCATTTTACTTAATTTTATGAGAGATGTATTGACACGTGTTTGACTCGACCCGACACTGTTTATTACTTTTTATTATTATTCAGGACCGTAAATATCAATATATAGTAAATGTTGTTGCTAGAACTAAATAAAGATGTTGTGGTGTAGTGGTTAGATATTATGCTCACAAACTCATAGGTCATGGGTTTCAACATCCATTTATCACGATTTTATCTTCCTTTTTTTTCTTCCACAATTTATAACTATATATTCCTAATTATTATTATTAAAATCAAATAAGATCTCTTTTTACTATTTATAAATATAATTTCATAATACTTATCATAAAATAAAATAAAAAGAATTTTTTTGTAGCAAATAAAATATTAAAATTTTCTTTTAATACTTATAAATTAAATTTTACTTAAATATAAATAAAATATTTTATAAAATCAAATAAGAATTTTTTTTAGAACAAATAAGACTTTAATACATTTTATTTGTAATGAGACTTTAGTTACATTCTATCCATAAAATAAAATAAGAGTTTAATTTTTTTTTTATCATGAATGAGAGACTTTATTTATATATAATTTAAATTTTTACAAAATTAAAATATACTTTTTCTTAATGGCAAATAAGACTTTAAATAAAGTACATAAAAATAATAACTTTTATTTATTAAAATAATAACTTTTGTATATTAGAATAATAACTTTTTTACATTATAACAATAACTTTTATCTATTAAAACAATAACTTTTGTACATTATAACAGTAACTTCTATTTATTAAACAATAACTTTTATTTACAAGAACAATAACTTTAATTCACAAGAACAATAACTTTTAATCGTAAGAACAATAATTTTTATTTGCAATAAGAGTAACTTCTATTCACAAAAAAATGAATAATTTTTATTCACAAGAACAATAAATTTTATTTAGATATTAGTAACTAATATTCATTACAAAGAACTTTTATTTGAAAGAACAACAACTTTTATTGATTAATAAATAACTTTTATTCATAAGAAAGCATAACTTTTATTCGCAGAAAAAAGTAACTTTTATTTATTAAAACAATAACTTTTATTTACATAAACAATAACTTTTATTTACAAGAACAATAATTTTTATTCATTAGAACAATAACTTTTTTTCACAAGAACATTAACTTTTATACATTAGAACAATAACTTTTGTACATTAAAATAATAATAACTTTTATTCACGTGAATAATAACTTTTATTTACAAGAATATTAACTTTTATTCATTAAAACAATAGCTTTTATTCTAAAGAAAATTAACTTTTATTTATTAAAACATTAACTTTTAGACATAAGTATAATAAATTTTGTACATTAGAACAATAACGTTTATCCATAAGAACAATACTTTTTATTCCTTAGAACAATAACTTTTATTTAAAAGAATAATAACTTTTATTTATTAAAATAATATTTTTTATTCACAAGAAAATTAACTTTTATTCACAAAAAGGTAAACTTATTTTTATTAGAACAATAATTTTGTGTACATTAAAATAGTAACTTGTATTTATAATAATAATAATTTGTATTCATCAGAACAATAAATTTTGATTAAATTTAATTAAAAAGACAAAAAATGGGCAAATGAATTTCAAACCCACTATATCTAATTGTTTTGATACAACCACTTCCACTAGGCTAAGCCTTTATTTTATATATAAATCAACAATATATCGGATCTGAGCCGAATTGGAAGATCCACATAGAAATTTTTGTCTAATTTTATTTATGGGTAATGTAATAACTATTTTCAGATTTATTTTAGGTTATTCTCGCTATTCATTTGCCACACTTTTATTCGTAGGTAATTAGCAATCAATGTGTATCTCAAAAGAAAAAAGAAAAAAAAGGGCAGTGAATGTTTTTAACTATATTTATATTTTTTATTTGCACGATATCGTGATCTCATTTGTTACAATTATATTTAAAATTTAATAGCAATGACTAATTCTCATTTATATTTTCGTTCTTTATCGTGATCTTATTGCCATTTTTTCATTTGGAGGTAATTACCAATAACTAATTTCAAATTCCTTTTTTTCTTTCACGTAATTTCATCTGCCACACTTTAATTTTAGGGCAACTTCTCTATCATTATTTTCCAATTTTGATTCCCCTTATGGTTATTTGATTCGCCACACTTTATATGGAGATAATTATTAATTAGCATCAATCTTACACCACGTGTTCATTCTCAGGATCTCATATGCCAAATTTTCATTCGGAGGTAATAAGACAACTATTAATTAACAATGTTATTTTTGGAGTTAAAATTTTATTACAAAAACAGTTAGGAGTACAAAATTTGTATTTCACCATCTTTGGGCCTTCTCTCTACAAGAGAATGTACCACTATTTGGATATCCAGAATATATGATTAAATTTATCATATCTATTAAAATATACTAGTGAGTAGTCTATCGAACTTCGACGGGAATAGGGGTGTAAAAAAGGATAGCAGGTATCAGGTATATCCGATTCCGATCGATACCCGCAATACTCAATTTTGGGTTCGAGATCAAATATTGATTGTGCCATCTTTTCGGGTATCGGGATACTCGAATACTACATAAATTACTCGATAAGTGTTGCTTCATGCTCATTTGTTTTCCAATCTAGCGCGTGTGATTGTCTAGGCGGTGTTCACTAGCCATGTTAACACATGTTAGTGGTTTTTATCCTATCTTATTTTCTTGTTTAGTAACTTTGATATCTTACCATATGGGTCGCGATAAAGGGCAGGCCCGCCCAGGCCTTTCGGTTGTCGCCCGTTTCTGTATCGAGGAAAAATTACCCGATTGTGTAACCTAACCTATATTCATCACATGTTTGAAGCCTCAATTTCCTTCTATGCCCTCGGCTCCTTTGCTCCACATAATTTACGATTGTTCGTCCTCCTTCCAAGCAGGCGCCAAACATTGAACTCCAATGGAAATTTCTGAAGTTGTCCTCGTCATCGACGGTTTCTCCGGAGCAAGGTATGCTCCATAATTTCTGCATCGGTAATTTTTGCTCACATCGGTTTTTTTCTTCCTGGGCAAACTGTGTTGCGGGCTTCGAATTTTGGTAGATGCTCGATTGATTTTTTTTGTTGACGAAACACACACTAAATGGAACCGACGTTGTCGTTGTGATTCTTAGAGATTTTGAAGGTTTCGGAGCGTAAATGCAAATCAGGGCTTGTTGGTAATGGATAAGTATGGTCATTTTCAGAATTGGCTAGGGTCATTTTAGTCATTAAACTTTTGAAACCTATTTTCTATCCAGCCAACGGAATACTTAAATATTGTATCTAATATCCCTACCAAACAAGGACACAAGAGACAAAATTTATCTTTGTATGATAGCATATCATGATTTATAACATATCCAGCTCTTCATGATCACACCTATAGAACGCGGCCCTAGTGGTTATATTTGACACCGAAGTTATGTTGCGAATACCCTGTTTGCATGTAAAATTACAAACGGAATTAAAAGCGTACTTGTTTCAACAACTTCAACCTTATTTGTTTTCCAATGCTTTGCAATGTTTTCCAAGAGCGGATCATCAGGATTTGGAGCACTCAAAAATGCTTGAATGCTAGAAGCAACATAATAATGGGGGTTTGAATGTTACATAAATTGTCTCAAATTTTAAATATTTTGAAATTAATTGAAGGCTAATATTACATACAAAAGTTTTTAAATCTCTACTACTACTTTTTTATCTAATAATTATAGAAAAGTTGGGGAAAGCTTGTGTTTGGTATGAGATTGTAGCCTCAATCATACTTCAAAAGTATAGTTCTAATATGAAGTGCAGGACTTCATTTGTCTTTAAAAATGTCCCGCCATATTCTTTGAAGTTGCATTGATATTTCATTCATCGAGTTCGAGTACCTGCATACATCAGGTATTTGGGATATCCGAATGTCCTTCCGAATCGGGATTGGATAGGGGTGATGGTCAATTTTCTAGTGCGAGTAGCTGAGATTTTGGGTGCGGGTACCTGATTTTACAACCCTAGACAAGAATCATTATAAGTTATAATTTATAATCTAAAAAATTGAAAAAACGTACTTAATAATGAATTTCAAAATAATAATATCAAGACGTTTAATTATAAAAACTATTACATTATCTTAAAATCGTAACAATAAAATAAAAATTGTTAGAAATTAGAAATACTAAACGAAAAGAAGATTATAAATACTAATATTATAACAAAATAATTAGAAATACTCATTTTATACAATTTTTTGTTTGGTGAAGTTTAATAAAAAATTGATTTGGAATAGAAGACTATAAATAAGATATAAGAAGACATAAACGAAAAGAATTTAGATAAATGATGGTGAATATTTTCAAGATATTACATCAAATATAGTATCTATCATGTAATATACATAGTTGATGAACTCATTTATCTTGTTTGTTGTGTAATTCTTGAAATATTTTTAGAAAATTACTTGGGAGATAATCTTAATTTCTAATTTATATTATTTTATATAATTGTTCGTAGCTGACTTATATAAGAAAATACTAAGTGTTAATATCTTGAATTATCTCATTAACATAGTCAAAACTAAAAGGTAGCTGACAACTAAAAAACTAAAATATAGCCGAGTTATGAATTTTCAGACGAAATCGCCCCTAAACTTTCGATCAAATTTTTACTGGCTACTTTTTCAATTTTCAATTTTTCTTTACCCTAGCTTCTATTTCATTCTAAATTTTTATTTTTTTTCTTAGCATTCTCTCTCTACTCCACATTCTCTCTCTATTCCACACAAACCCTACTCGCCGCCTCATCATTTCATCTCGCCGCCACCGCCGTCCAGCGAGACTACCTAGTGTCGCCGCCATCTAAAGCGTGCTGTTGTTTGTGTGAAATGCCAAGATTTTTTTAGTTTTTAATTTTTAGGATGTATGGTGTTAGTATTCTTTTTTTGGTTCTTGTTGTATAATTTTTTTTGTTTTTTTGTAATTTTTTATATAGATTAATATTATTAGAAGTTTTTGTATAGTTCAAATCAACGACATTCTACATTTGTTCAATTTGTTGCTCAACATTTTCTACATTCGTTCAATTCGTTGCTTAACATTTTTTGCATTCCTTCAATTCGTTTTTTAATTGATGGATCTTTGTTTTTTCTTCAACTTTTGTTGATACTTGGCTGGAATCATGGTTTTTGTCATTATGTGTGTGTGGTTTTAGAGCTTTGTTGATATGATGGTATGAGTTCGCCCAATCCATACCATGCATACCAAAATCTCTTTTGGAATAAAAGTTATTTTTTGTAACTTTTGTTTAGTAAGCATGGTATAAATTGGTCAAATTCATACAAGGCTTACTCGACTTGCGTGTGGCCAACCTTAGCACAGTGCTCTCAGGTTCGATAAGCATGGAATGAATTTACCAAATTCGTAACAGGCTTACCTAACTTGCATGGTATGAATCTGGTACAAATTCAAACCATGCATCATTGATATGCATGATATGAGTTAAGTCATTTTATGTCTTTCATATCAAACTTGTATATGCAAGTTTGGTATGCAAGGTATGAATTCGGTCAATTCGTACCAGCATATCAAATTTGTCGTGCATAGGTTGGATATGCTGGTATGAATTCGGCCAATTCATACTGCATACCAAACTTGGTCGCGCGCTGGTTTGGTAAGTAAGGTATGAATTCCGTCAATTCAGACAACCCTCTCCTCGAACCGGCCAAGGCAAACTTAAGTATCACCAAATCCAACAGCTTGTCGAAAGCCTACAATATGCTAGTGGACTCGCTTTTCAACACCGTCAAAAGGAAGTGATGCAACGCATCTCTCTGTCCTCTTAAAGCAAGACAGTTGCGAGAATAGAACGAAGAAGAGGACAGCTCACATCCAGAGCAGATCTGTGACAAAGCGGATGTAGAAAAGGACTCGCTTCTCCAGCTCCAAACGGCAGTAGCGCGCACGAGGGGAATACAGAGTGGCGTAAGAGGAAGACGGCTGATGGTGTGGAGTAAAGGGAATTTAGGGTTTGAGAGAGAGAGAGAGAATGTGTGTTGAGAGAACATGGAATAGAGAGAGAATATGGAGATAATGCAATAAGAAAATTTTATTAAGGGTAATTTTGTGAAATGTGAAATAAATTCTCACAAAACTTCACATAGGGGAGAGAGGGCCCAAAATAGAGTTGTCTAAACAAATTCGGTATATCAGTAATTACCGAACCGAACCATATCTGTAGCGGTTTTGGATATCCATTTACCAATAAAGAGGGAAATGGATTTGTAACGCTAATTAAATATTTTTGTTTTTCGGTTTTCAAGATAATCGAATATCGAAGTAATTACCTAATTTACTGGTTTTATATATTATATTAATATAAATTATATATAAAATATATATTTTAATTTCTAAATTTTTAACTAGATAGAAGTAAAAAATATAAACAAAACACAAAAAAGTTATATTTACACATTATAATTTCTATAATTTCATGTTTATATTCAATCAAACTTGAAAAATAGAAGATAATTCAATCAAAATTATAATATAACACATACACATACACAAACATATATATACATATATACTTGAATTATGTTTTTTTAGGCTTTTGATATAATTATGAATTGTTGTTGGCTTTATATGATTTTTATGATTTCTTTCAATTTTGTAGTGAAAAAAAAATCTTTTTTTTCAAAATTTGGTAATTTTGGATTTTATCGAAGGGGTATTTGATTTACTATTTCGGTAATCAGTAAATCGTATCCCGTAGCAGTTATGTTTCGGTAAATCATTTTCGAGAAATTTTGAATTTGAGTATCCAAATTTTTTTATACAATTTACCAAAATTATACGGACCAATAGCTTTAGCTCAGAATTACTAATCATATTAGATAATGATGATATTGCCTAATTGGAAAAGTGGGTATTCATTAAAGGGATAATTGTCATTTAAATCATAACTTTTCGTTGAATTCTAGTCAATCCCATAACTTTTGAAACTAGAACATAAAATCACAACATTTTCTCAATTATCCCACAGTTCAAAATTTCAGTGAAATTGGAGGTGACGTGTCGGCCGAAATTCAACGACACGTTATGATTTAAATGACAGTTATCTCAACGACACCGTTTTGAAGAACAGACGTTTTGTCCACGTCGGAAATTCCGGCTGACAAGTCACCACCAATTTCACTGGAATTTTGATATGTAGGATAATTGAGAAAATGTCAACAGTTATGACTTTATGTTCCAGTTTCAAAAGTTATAAGATTGATCGGAAGTCAATGAAAAGTTATTATTTAAATGACATTATCCCTTCATTACACTATGGGCTACAAAAACCTAAACTTTAAATGCGACAACTACATAAGCAAGCCTCCTCTCCTTTTCCTTTTTTTGTCCTGGTTAAATGGGCCAAAGTCCAGCCATCTCTAACAAATAGAGAATTAAACAAAGTGTAAAGTAGTATTATAGTATTATTGAATACATGATGATATTAGTAATTTCTAGAATGAAAAGTTATTTGTCTGTAAATTTTTGAATTTTCGGTAAATTTTAATTTTGTAGACTAACTTTAAAATTTGTATGTTAGTTATTAAATTAGTGATTTGATCTTATTTTGCAACCGACAAATATTAGTGATGATATGGTTTATTGATTATCAATGTAGCATTATCGAACGAGAATTAAAACAACGTCATTATAACAACAAAAACTACGTTATTTTATCTGAAATTACAATAGATCTAAAAGTTTTTGTATTAAATTTAAGGTTCATATCAAAACTGAGAGAAAGTGAGAGACGATTGGAATAGATGTTGCGGGTCAGGCCAGAGTGCAAGCGAGATAGAATTGGATTCTTCAATACGTCTTCATCGTCCAATTTGTAGAACCCACATACTCCTCCAAGATTGTGCTGCTACGTGAGATGAATAGTATCATGATAATGAATCACGAAGCTATGTCAGCAATAATATTCACCGGAATCTTCGTTAGTTGCAAAATCAGATTATATAAATAGTTCAGTAGTTAATACAAAGATTTTAAAGTTGATATGTAAAACCAGAATTTGCCAAAATTTCAGTAATTTACAAGCAAACAACTCAATAAAAAATTACAATCAAGTATATATATCGCATCTATAAAAAAAAAGAAAAAAGAATAAGCGTTTTCCAAGTTAGACAACCAAAATGTCGGACCACAAAAGAAAATGGGCCGGGCTCAAGAATACAACTTTGTATGCTACAAGTACAACCATCCGCTCAACAAGTCGAAGCATTGGCAATAACATTGTTTTGTGGGCTTATGTCAGCCCAGCCCGTGATCCAGCCTAAATATGTTAAAATCCACCCCGGCCCATCTCACACTAAACTCCCTATTTTACATAAAATACTTAATAGTACTTACAAACAATAAGTAAAAGAAAAAATCAATCTTGTAAGTCAAAAGATCCAGTATTAAATTATTATTAGGTAATGCATATACATGAACTCACATTATTAGGTACATTAGTCCTATTTAATTGACATAATTATAGTTTTAAACGTCCGATTTCTTTCAATTTTAACCGTCTTGGACCCAATATGACAGCCAAGTTGTACAACGCAAAATCCAAATAACACTGTTTGGGCCTGCAGTCTGCCCTAAATAACAATCTATTTATTTTTTGAAACACCAAACAACACAAATTCATAAACAAAAGGGAAAAAAGAATAATAAAAATCATAAGTATTTCGAAGATGTGTAGTATTAACACTAAAAAGCAGAGTTAATTAGTTTCTCTTTTTATTTGAATGAATAGGGATATTATGATATCCGAATCAATTACCTCACTCTTAAATGTTATTCAAATCATATTGTTTTCATGTAAGTATAAATAATGACCCCCCTTTTTTAGGTAAAATATTGACCCCTTCTGAAATTCTCGTTGCAAAACTGAGTTCTTGAGAAAATTAATTGGATTCGAGAGATGATCTCACACAATTTTCTATTTTTTGTCTATGAATTGGACAAATCTTAAAATTTTGTAGTTCTATTCTCTGCTCTAATTTCGAACATCTTAGTCGGGGATTCATCAATTCCACCAATTATGTCAATTAAAAAAATTGAAATCAGTATCGATATAGAACAGTTTTAACTGGAAGTTTAATCGTTTAACCAATAATAATTGAAAAAAAAATTATAAAATTTTACTCATGACCAGTGGCCATTTTGGAAAGTCCACTAGACATCATGAGTAAACAATACGTTTGTCCCTCATTTTATAAGGCCACCCAACATCTCCCCTTCTTATGTCTATTCGATGTGGGATGAAAAAACATATGGACAATATAGAATGACTATCGCCCCCTCTTATTTATAAGAGGGGTTTCCCTCTCTCCATCATCTCCTCAACCGATGTGGGATGAGAAGAGACTTTTACTTGAAAAAAAAAAACAAAGGATGCACTAGTACCAAGATTTGATCATGTGTTTTGGAGGTTAGAAAGTAAGCACTCCACCAACTGAGCCACCTATCCTTTTTGTTTAATTAACGAACAATGTTATATATATTAATATTTAAATCGATTTTTTTCCGATTCTTCGATAACTGAACTTTTCCATAAATACTAACCAAAACCAAAAATATCGGTTACTAATTAACCGCTAACCGATCTGATTCGATTCAGCAATAACTGACTAATCGAACTGGCACCCCCACTGATTAGATATAGATGATACTATCAACTTAATTGAAGGAGCATCTAGCTTACCACCCATTTTGCTCTCATTTTTCATTTTTTCTCGGCATTTTCTCTCTACTCCACTAACCCTAGCCGCCGTCTCAATCTTCCATTCGCCACCGTCTTTCCCCTCTTCTCTATCCCGCCTACCGCTGCGGCCTGCAACGTCTTCCATCATCGCTCGCTTCCGTCTCTCTGGTTGTTGCCCTTTGCTCGAAAATGAAAAAATGGAACAATCGATGTTAATATATTTCACATTGAAGAATAAATTGAAATATTTATCAACTTATTCACTCCATAGTTCGATAGATCTTTTAAAGAAATTATTATTCAGACGATAATAAAGATAGAGTCTCATTCTACATGTCAATACCTACAACAATGAAATATATAGTAAGAGGAAAATCCGCCGACTTTAAAAATCGTGAGGGTTCAAGTCCCTCTATCCATTTCGTCTTCCCCTTGTGTGCACCGCCGCCATTTGGCCCGAAGAAGCTGTTGTCGCCCTCATCTTCTTTATCCTCTACTATGTCTCATCTTCACGCCGCATCTTCCTCTATCACCGCCTTTTCTCCATCCTCATCTTCTCATGTTGTTGCTGCCCTCGCTCCAAACCCTATGTGGTGTTCTGCCACCCTTTGCTGCCGCCGCCTCGTCACAAATTTGCTCCGAGAGGCTGTCGCGGTTCTCTTCTAGCTCTTGGTCGCCGTCGCCTTCTGTTACTATGCCGACATCGTGCACCGCAACATCAAGCCCGAGGAAGCGGTGGAGAAGGGAGGGGGAGAGGATCATTCGGGGTTTCTTGGATTCGATGTTGGAGATGGAAAATCAGCTACGCCACCCTCGCCGCCAAATCTGCTAGGACTTTCTTTTAGTTCTCTTTTGATTTTTGATGTATAATTCATCTGAGAAATCTTTTTATTTATTTATCTGTTAGTTTTCTTTTTCGATTCTTGTTGTATAATTTTTTAGTTTTTTTAGTAATTTCTGTATAGATGAATGTATTAGGAAGCTTTTTGTATAGTTCAAATCAATGAAATTTTGTATTTGTTCAATTCGTTCAATCATCTGCTCATCATTTTCTGCATTCATTCAATTCGTTTTTTAATTGGTGAACCTATGTTATTTACTCAAATTTTGTTGATGCTTGGTTGGAATTATGATTCTTGTCATTCTGCGTGTGGTCTTAGATCTTTATTGGTACAATGGTATGAATTGAGTGAATTCATATCAGGCACACCAAACCTTTTTTGAAATTAAAGTTTTTGCCTTAGAATTTATTTTTGTAACTTTTATTTGGTAAGCATGGTATGAATTGGCCGAATTCATACCAGGATTACCATAAGTGCGCGCGACTAGCCTTAGCACTGTACGCACAAGTTTAATAAGTATGATATGAATTGATTGAATTCGTACAATGCTTACCATACATGCGTGTGACTAGTTTACCAGACCTGCGCGCAGCCACTAACTATTTACACTGCACATGCAAGTTCGATAAGCCTAGTAAGAATTCAGCAAGTTTTGCATGAATTCAGTCAATTCATAACAGGTTCACCAAACCTACGCGCAGTAGACTGGCCGTGCACATGTCTGGTAAGCCTGCTATGAACTGGCTGAATTCATATCAAACTTGCATGGTTATGAATTGAAACCATGCGTACTAAACCATGCAAGTTTGATATATATGGTATTAATTCAGCAAATTCATGTCTTGCATACCAGACTTGCATATGCAAGGTATGAATTGCTCAATTCATACCATAAATTCAATGTCTTGGCACTGAGCAGTGGCAGCACCGGTAGGGGCAGTGGGGCAGTGGCAGCTCTGGTGATAGAGCGGTGCTGGCGGTAGTTGGATAATGTCCAAGATAAAAATACAAGAATTGGAAAGAGAAATAGCCTGAAGAGATAGAAAAGAGAAATAGAAAGAAAAATAGGCTTAAGGACATTTTCATCAGAAAATCAAAAAATTAGCAATATTTTATTTTTTTAAATTTCGTTGACAACTATTATTATGACTATTTTAATGGACTAGATTAGAATTCTCATTTATAATAATTATTAAGATGATAAGATTTTATTGATTTGTTTTCCTTTTATTCTTAACGTCTCTCATTAATTCACATTTATTCTCGATCTCTCTATAGCTTGCATTTACCCTTCTATCAATATAAATTAGAATCCGAATCTCTGTTAGCCGTCTTTTATCTCTCTTTTATAAATATAACAATTTAGACATAAATAATATTTGTATTCTATCAATCACATACTTTTATCTCAAAAATCAATCAATTATACTATATACTTTTTATACCATGAAATTGACATCATCGAGTTTAGATCGAAAATTAAGAGTTGTCGTTTATAATAAGATTTACAGGACTTATGAAACTAGTATATTAATTAAAAATTTAATGTTGACCTAGTTAATACTAGTAACTAAAAATCAATCGTGTGTAACCATAACTGAAAATATATAATTTTCCAAAGTTTAATATGATTACCGACACGATGGAGCAAGAAATCAGCTTTTGAGTTGAAGATGAGCCACCCCTAATTTTATATAATCTATTTCATTTTATTTTAATAGCTCGAACTGAGTCGTAAATCTTATCAAATGTTCGAATTTGTCCTCTACTTGAAAATCAAATTTGCTTATAGCTTTTGTATTAATTAATTTAACTAGGTGGTTGTCGCCAGTGGCGGATCCAGACAACAAATATAAGGGGGGCGGAATTTTTTTTAAAAATATAATACTTAATTATGTTTTTTATAATAAAGTAAATAATATATTACAATTCAAGTAGCACTAACGTCTGTTGACCGCGACAACTGACTT
>JAYDZE010306494.1:0-18582 GCA_034509125.1 Monilaria moniliformis | reverse complement strand
GACGACGCCAGTGGCAGTAATTGGGCTGAGAGATTGAGAGCTCATAAGCTCACACAGGTGATGTTGTTCCAGAAGCCCTTGGTGAAGGTGAAGCTGGCGGATTTGTTGTCCTCGACGAACAATTTCAGCGCTGAGAATGTCATCGTGTCGAGCAGGACCGGGACAACGTATAAAGCTGTGTTGCCGGATGGTTCAGCGCTGGCGATCAAGCGGCTGAGCTCGTGTAAAATTGGGGAGAAGCAGTTTAGGATGGAGATGAATAGGCTGGGGCAATTGAGGCACCCTAATTTGGTGCCATTGTTGGGGTTCTGCTTGGTGGAGGAGGAGAAGCTCTTGGTGTACAAGCATTTATCGAATGGGACTCTTGGTTGCACCTTGATTGGTAGCTCCAGCGCCTTGGATTGGGCGACTAGATTTAGGATCGCATTGGGGGCTGCAAGAGGACTTGCTTGGCTTCACCATGGTTGCCACCCTCCAATCTTGCACCAAAACATTAGCTCCAATGTGGTTCTCCTTGATGAAGATTTCGACCCTAGGATCATGGACTTCGGTCTGGCTAGGCTCATGGCGCCTTCGGAGTCAAACGAGTCTAGCTTTGTGTATGGGGATTTGGGTGAGGTTGGATATGTTGCTCCAGAGTACTCGACCACGGTGGTTGCTTCTCTGAAAGGGGATGTTTATAGCTTCGGGGTCGTGCTTCTGGAGCTCACAACGGGTCTAAAGCCTCTTGATGTTAGCACTGCCGATGAACTGTTTAAGGGCAATCTGGTGGACTGGGTGAGCCAGCTCTGTGGGGCAGGCCGGATTAAAGATTGCATCGATACACAGCTGCGTGGGAAGGGCAACGACGAGGACATTGTCAAGTTCTTGAAAATTGCTTGTAGTTGTGTGGTGTCTCGGCCCAAAGACCGGTGGTCGATGTACCAGGTTTATGAATCGCTCAAGGGGATGGCCGAGGAGCGCGGCTTCTCGGAGCAGTACGATGAGTTTCCGCTGTTGTTTGGAAAACAAGAGCCCGCGAGTCCGATTTGAGATACGTTATGGTTCGATTTCCACTGGATTGAGTTGAGCAGGAATCCCTGGACATACATATTTCTGCGGTATGCTGGTGAGTTCTTGCAAAGCAAATTGTGTGATGGACTGCGACATTTTCTGTATAATAGCTCACTTGCATAAAATTGTAGTAGAGATGCTGTGTTTGTTTAAATTTGTTGTATGAAAAGCTATTTCCTACGGTTCTAAATATTGCTTTCAAGATTTGAATCGAAGCTCTTCCCTTTCGGGAAGTTGTCTACTTTTTATGCCATGTTTCATCAAGGATTTTGTCTTCTCTATGGCCGTAAATTTAGCATAAGTAAATGGGGATAAGAAAAATGAGAAAAAATATAGGGTCCGCTTGGTGTCACGGAATTGGAGACTTGAAATTCCAAATTATTATTTGGTACTATAAAAATATTTTGATTTAAAATTCAATTCTAAATCTATCCAATTTTACAATTTGAATTCTATAGCTAAAGTAAAAATTTAAAAATCTAAATAAATATAAAATTAAATACCTCTCAAACACACATATTACACACACAATACACATTACATACTGCACAGACACATTGCATATAAATACACACTACACATAGTGCACATAATACACATACTGTATACATTATACACACTATACACATTACACATACGACACTAATTACACATGCTAGACACAATGCACACACTACACTACACTTACACATGGCACACACGATAATATTACACACACACATTTTACGCAATACACACACTGCACAATATACACACACTCCATGCACACACATATTGGACAAACGCACACACACAACACACAAAACACACACAGCACACAAAATTACACACACAATAAACACACAACACACACGACAACATCGCACATACATTACACACTGCACAGACACACAACACACACACAAACACACAACACATACAATTGCACACGCAACTCAAAATATATAGAAAAATAAGATAAAATTACATAGTGTATATAAATAAATAAAAAATTATTCAATTAAAAGTTAATTTTAAATCTTGTTTAATTTTTGACTTACCGAACAAAAGATTTGGAATTGAATTAGAATTTCATAACTTCAACTTCAAATTCAAACTTATATAATTACAATTTCAAATCAATTCCAAATTTATTTTACCAAAGATACCCATAAAGTATTTTAAATTAGTGGTCCTCATCTTTTCTATCCCAAGTTTCTAATTTCTAGTGTGGAAAAGAAAGTAGTATATCAAACTAATTCCATGATAATATTACTTATAATTAAAGTGAAAAGACCTGTACTAGGAGTTTTTCTTTTATCTTATTCGGGATAAATTATCTAACCTTTGTAAATGGTTAGAAAATAATTATTTTTCACAATTTTCCATGCCTATGTGGTTTTTTCACACGACAGTAGGCGAGAAGAAATGAGGCGACTAAGAGGAGCTCTCCCTCCAAGAGCCCAACCCGGGCAGTTTGGATTGGATTCTCGAAATGCCTCGTTGCGTCGGTGTGAAAATTGACCCAACATCTTTTTTTATATTATGCGCAACTTAGTTGGTATGACATTTTCTCTCCAATTAATAAGTTGTGAATTCAAATTACCATAGCCAATAGATTGAGAGTCCGAATTAAGGCGTTTTTTTTTTCAACTGATAGGTTGGAGGTTGAAGTCACCATGACCGAGTGGTCGGGAATTCAAATTACTATAAATATAAAAGTAAATAAAAAACTATTATTGATCTTCTTAAAAAATATTTTGTGGCAAAATGTTTGTTTGTGGACATAAACACCTTCTCATATAAATATTCCTTAAAAAAAAAAGAAAAAAAAAAGTTATTTTGTGGCAAAATGTTTGTTTGTGGACATAAACACCTTCTCATATACATATTCCCAAATGATACTGGAAAAAGTATATAAACTAAATTTCACATGAATAGAAGGGACCTGCGTTGCCTTGTTTAGCACCACCCTTCAATTCCGTATTATTTTTTCTTGTTCAATAGAGAAGACGAAGAAGAAGAGCATTTGCGATAAAAGTTTTATGTTTCAATTGGTTGTGGACCGGAGGATTTGTTCTCGAGCATAACTGTAGAGGGTCTCTGATTTAGCTTATAAACTTCTTAAAATAGCTTATGAATTGTTTAGAAGCTGATAAATTCTTAAAAAGTATTTGATAAATTATTTTTTAAATAATTTATAAATTATAAAAATAAGCTCCTAGTAATAAGATTTTTAATCCTAATTTATTTTTTATAATCTTATTAGCAATAATTATTTTATAAGCAATTAGAGCTTATAAATTATCTACAATTGAAATCTCATCTTTATCTGTATCAATTTTATGATAATATCATAATATTGTGAAGCCTTACTTCCCTAGCATAATATTGACGTCATTTTGAGAAAATACATAAACATCCTTAGGCAAAGTTTGGCCACACCGATTAGGCCAAGATAGATTTACAATCAGGGTGAATCCGACGTTTGGTAGCACGGATATGTAATCTCTACAGCCCGCGTTTATTATGGGCCCGACAAAAACTTCCATTTCCTGCATATTTGGAATCGCACCAACATGCTGCGATTGAGAAACTGCATTGGATAGCTCACCACGTTTGGCAAAAGGCTTCACACAATTGCCCTCACCTAGACACCTCAATTCCAATCATGTGAAGAACCCTAGAATTAGGCCAAAATTCACTCCCCAAAACTCATCCCCTTGAAACCGACGAATCTCATATATCCGAGAGATTTACGATATATTGTTCAATTAGCCCATGGAATCCGACCAAATACGTAGCTCTACTTGGTTTGCGAAGAAAAACTTGTCCACAATCAAAGCAAAAAAAAGCATCTTGTGAAAATTACAAAGCAATCGACATACTTCGTAATGAAAAAATTATATACAAGATGTGTACAATTTCACACAAACAACCCGACTACGACACTTAAAATTGAATTTCATAAGCTAGCAACCACATGAGAAAATGGATAATTTTCAGACCTTACCTTTCACATAGTCGCTGTTATTTGGTCGAAATCGGCTTGGGCTAAACAATGGTAGAATGAAAAAGTCTGCTAGGGGCTAGGGCTTGGCGCGAGTTTGGAAGCGGAACAGACAACGAATGGGGGAAGTGAGATATGAAGAATGCAGAGATTAGGCAATAGGGGTAATTTGGGAGTTTAATACTTTGATTGAGGGTAAATATGACAATTGAGTTTTTTTTAATCAAGTTCTACATTTGTGTACAAAACATGTCAAGTGTATCTTGAGTTTTTGCAAGGGCAACCAAATACCAAAACTAAGGACACACTATCTATTCAAATCATGATACACTATCTTGATTGTAATCTTAGCATGCTCAATCTTATCTACCCTAACAAACAAGCCCTTATAATTATTGGGTAACAGCTATTAGCATCTCCAATTGTAATGAGAACTTTACACTCTTCCAAAGGAAAATATAATTAATCTCCAACCATCAACTCTACATTTAATTCTACAATAAAATAATAATACCTTTTTATACTTTTTCATATTGAGTTAAAACTTTTTTTATTATCAAATTCTTATAATTATTATAATGTACTTTTATGATCGCACTGTGAACTTTATCTCACGTCAGATCACTCTTTTTAAGAATATAAATTGTTAATTTTATTTATTATATAAGTGCAACTAGATATCATATGAATATATGATATGAATATATCATATGAATATATGATATCATATGAATATATGACCATCGACAATAAACTTTTTAATATCATCATGATATTTAGAAATAGTGAATATGGGTAATACCCATACTTTTACAGACACACAAATTATGCTTACACTTTTAAAAAAATAAAACTACCTCTTTTTTATAATTTCCTTCGAAATTAATGCGCGAGATAGTGAATATATAAAATTATGTCTCTTTTTAAAATTATTTTCGAAATTAATGCACGAAAACGATGACACTCACAAACACAAGATATGCGTCACATTTGAGCAATTAATATAAGTCCCAGTTGATTAATTTGCGAGGATCGACGTTCCATTTATTGCCAAGATCCAAGTCGTTGAATTTCTCCACATTTACACGATATGTTCGACAACAGTGAGCTCAAACTGTGTTGGTGAACGACGGCTATGACCAAGGTTGATTAATTATATGCTTTGCGTGTGTTAGCTAGTGGTCGAGTGGTTAATGCCTGATGCCCAAGATCACAAGTTTGAGTCCACTGCGACGCAATAAGAAAAACGCATTGGATGAAATGGGAAAATCTGTATCGACCAAAGGAATTCGGCGGACTTGACTTTCTAGATCTAAAGGCCTTCAATAGAGCTATGCTTGCGAAACAAGTTCGAGATGTTGAAGAAGGAAATAAGTCATACTGGAAGGAAATATTGAAAGAAGGAAATATCCTTGTTTAGGGGATCCGATTGATTTGTAATTGATATGTAATCCTTTCCTTATATGTGTACATGGTCTCTATTAAGAGAAGAAAGTTGTAATCATATTGAATATACAGAAATACAGAAAACCTATTCTCCCAACTACTTCTCCATCTCTAAACTATGGATTCCTTCGTATGCCAAGAATACTCTTTACCATTTGATACGAGAACCCCACTTCCCTTATTACTACGGTCCTCCGAGCTAAATGCTTCAGAAATAGGGATCTAATGGCTGCTCCAGTAAAGGACAATTGCTCCTATGTGTGGAGATCTATTGTTGTCTGTAGGGACATTGTTGCTCAAAGGCAAGTGTACAGTATTGGTAGTGGCCATGGAGTCTCGATTTATGTAGATGAATGGGTGAACGGTTTGCAGGGGCTGTTGCAGGATATAGACTGCAGAGTTCCTATACTGGTTCTCTATTGTAAGTGTCTTGAGCGCTGTAGCTGTAACTCAAGGGATCCTAAGGTGACATAGATTCGACTAAGTTTCAGGCCATGGACGTAGGATAGTTATATTTGAACCACATTAAGTTATCGTGTGTTCTTTACCATTTTTCTTACACTATGTATCTTTTATGTCATCACACAGAATATCATTAGCATGCTTTCAGTAAAACGTTTTACATAAATACAATCACGTTGCCAACTAATTGATCTTCATAACATGTAATATACAAAGAGCAAGTTTTCAATATAAATGACTAGCCTAGCCTGTCCATCACATCACATTCCGCACTGAAGACTAGTTCGGATTTTTATAAGTCACATGCAACTCAAGAGTTCAGGTTGAATAACATGAAATTCAAGTTATATCTTAATCAATAAGTAAACTGAAGTTAATCTGGTTAGTTTCAAATGAATGAAAGAATGACCAAGACCCGACTCTACAAAAGAAATTATTGTAGGTTTTCGAATTGTTTTCAACGAAAACATATAATTAGGTGTATTTCCCCTCATACACATTATAACATTCCCCCCGAACCATCACTAATGATCAAGGATTTCTAGGTATAGTTTCAAGTAGTCTTCTAGAGATTATTTATGACAATCAAGAAGATGTTACTTATAGGTCAGACAATACTCTCTATCTCATGGAGATAGAATGCAAGATGACTTCAAGTGAGGTTCAATGGTTTGATATTGGTGGTCAAAACATGACCTGTATTTCCCTATTTTATCTGAAATGGCAAGAGATGATTATCCAACATTGCTTCTGAGGATATATTTAGCAAGGGGATTGTGTTCTCTCCCAATTTAGAAGTTCTCTGACATCGAATATGGTGGAAGCTTTGATATGCGCTCAAGATTGATGAAAATCTAGTGTCACTTTTTATATCTTATTTAATTATTTTAATAATATTTATTATGTCTCATATCTTACTTTTTAATTTATCAACTCTAATAATAATTATTTTATCTAATAAATGTGATAATAAATTATAAAAAAATAATGATATATTCTAATTTAGTGCAATAAACTCTTAATAATTAGCACAAAATTCAACTAAAGTATATACAATTGAAATTAATAAAAAAACTAAAAAAATATATAAAAAAATGAAAATGATACATATAATTAAATACAAAAAGTAGATTACTGGACCTCATTCGACTAGAATTACTAAACTAAAAGCTTCACGGTCCCTTTTTTAATTTGGGAAGAGGGCGCCGTGGGGTTTGTAGTGGCAAAGCTAGGCTTCCGGGCGCAGTGGGGCCAAAATATTTAAGGCAGTCAAAATAAGTTGGACACAAAATATATAATAAACTCAAAGTGCATACTTGGATGATGATTTTTGAATCTAGAATATTGAAGAAGAAGAGACTAAAATAGAAAGACAAGTTTAAGAAGAAGATCAGTTGATTTTACTCTTTTTTTTTTTTCTCCCTCTATCCTTTATTCTCCCACACAATACATATGGAATGAGAAGAAAAGAAAATCAAAATTCTTTTACAAGATAAATAGATCGTGATTTCAAATATAACTTATAGACATTTTTCATATCATTAATCTAGAAAACGTAACAACAATTGGATATAGAGATACGTGCAAGACTTGCTGAAACTTAACCATGCATATTATATAGGGGGGCTCTATTTTTTATTTTGCCTACCATCCATAAAATATCGGGACCAGAGTTATTTTCCCTACTTTTTAAAAAAATTGGTAGGGAAATTTTAGATAATTTTGTAATTTTATCTATCATTAGGAATATAAGTAAATAAATTTGAGGTGGGGTAGTTCACATTAGTTCCAGCAACAATATATATTCCTCAAAATCGATACATATTTCCACTAGTTCCGAACGAATGTATATCTCTTGAAAGCTTCTAGCTATTAGTGTTGATATATGACACGAATCAACAAATATACATGTACCTGTACGCCATGCCAAAAGGTGATATTATATGTACTAACGCCTAACGGTGACTTCTACGAGCAAAGTGTTTGGCCTTCTTAGTCGCATATGTCATGTAGAAGTAGGAGCCGGCGGCAGGAACTCGTTCGCCACTGCCAAAACAACGACGGAGATTAGTGTAAAGCCATCGACTTTTACTTTTCATGATAAAGATATACGATTGAGTATTTCTATTCTCATTACTAGAATTTCTTCAATCTTGTTCTTTCAATGGGATGTAAATCAGCCAAAATTAGCTAAAAATAATTAGAATTATGAAGGACCTTGGAATACCCCAAAGTTCCAATTCGCTGGTTTAGTCTATAGTATTTTCTTTAATCTACTTAAGCTAATTTTCAAACGTAAATGCATTCTTAGCATAAAGCAGATGCAACTAATAGAGAATAGATATACACAGATGAGATGAAGGATTACGATATCATTTACCATGCAAGATGGCATCTCATGAGACCTGATATACTATTGAGGTACCAGAAAGCATCATATCCAAGGCAATTACAGACATCATGTAATAGCTAGAGCATTAATGTAACAGGCAGATATCCAAGGCGCACGTTGTCTTTGAGAAGCTTGTACTAATAACAAAATCATGCTGCACAGCCCTATTAGGATGGCATAACGGTAACGGCAGAGTGGGTATTTCTAGACCCCACCAACCGTCTCTATAGATTTGAGCATATCCCATCCTAGTTTAATTTTTCAAATACCATTTTTTCGTTACGTGTGATCTGTAGGCTATTGCACATGAGCAGATAAACAGATTGAAAATACGAACCTGTGGATGTGGGTGGAACTACAACAACGTGCATAGTGGCATTGTTGGGAGGCAGGGCCAACCTAAGTGGATACAGCTTCCCATTGACAATGTTTTTAGAACACAAGATTATGTCCTCCAACTCTGTTACATCCTCCAACTTCTCTGCCAGCTCCTCCAGCCCCTGCCCTTTGAATCTAAACGACTCCTCCGCGCTGAAATTCCCATCGTCATCAGCCACACTGTAATATATCAACCTTCCTTCCGATTTCCAGGCGTAGTCTTCACCGGACTGCTCCTCGCAACAATCAAACCACGCATGTATTGTTAGACTCTGAGTTTTGGTCTAGCTAAACAAAATTAAACCAAGTAACTAATAGTCATTTTGCTGTTATAAAGATAAATAATAGCACTCTTGCAATTTCACCCTTATTATTATCATTATTATAATATTCCTTTTGTCCAAATATTATTATCTATATTGTCATTTTGGTTCGGTCCATCCATAAAGAACCTACCCATGACATTTTTAGTAACTATACCAAACACAACCCACTCAATTATAAAATGGTACATACTTCTTAAAATAACTACAACAAAAGTGAAACTCTTAGTCCACTCAGTAGCACATTTAACCAAATTAATCATTTTAAAACTACAATAAAAGTGAGATCTTTATTCAACTACTCCACATTCGACCAATTTATTAAATGAGTATCTAGTTGATGGATAAAGGGAGTAGTTCACAAGATAAAGGGAGTAGTTCACAACTACGAAGCTCCATCTTTAGTCGTAAATTGACTTTATTTTGCCTACATTTCACAATTACGAAACTTCTTAGTCGTAAATTACTTTATTTTGCTTATGATTCACAACCACGTATCTTTCTTATCCGTGAATTACCCTATATCGCCTATAATCATAACCACAACTTTTGTAGTAGTGAAAAAGGTAGTTCACGTGAATTAAGTGCAAATACTTAAGCAAAACAAGACTATTTTTTTATTCTCTTTATCTTTATGACTAATTTTAACTTATCTTGACAATAGCAAAATTGATAGTTTGATATATTAACTCTAACCACCTAAAGACTAACCATATGAGCAGGTGACCGGAGATGGAAAGAAGAAGAGCTCAAATCCTCGTCCAACTCCACGGACCTCGACCTCTCGAGCTCTGTGGGGGCCGGCGCCACCACCTTAGGCGGCGACTCCGGCCTAATCTCCACGACATCCACCTCCCACAGGATCCACCCGTGGTGCCTGTGGGGGATGTCGTGCGTGATAGAGTTGCGCCACGGGGGCAGTCCTCCGTTGGCGCGCAGGTAGTTACCGTAGCGCGTCTTGAGCTTGACCAGCATGCCGTCACGCACGGGCTCCCACTCGACCGAGGAGTCGACCTTCCTCGGCAGCGACTGGACGACCTTTCGGCCGGTGACGCCGAGGAGGAACTCCTCGTCCTCGGCCTTGAGGTACCTGCCATAGCAGCTCTTCAAACGGATCACCTCTTCCGATCCTTCTACGAATTCTACGTGCCATTTCACCGATTTTTTCGAGCCCGATCGGTCTTGATTCACGTGCTCCTCGTCGGAATCGGCCGTGAGGTATTTGTTGTGGTGGCTTTTCAGCCTCACGGATTTCGCCTTCTTGAAAAACTCGATTCCAGAAACCTGTGGATTTGTTCATCAATGATTTTAAATTCGTTAATTCTCGTATAAATTGTGTATTACCTGCATAAATATTAAACCAGCGCGGACCTCTTTGGAGAGAGAGAGAGAGAGAGAGAGAGAGAGAGAGAGAGAGAGAGATCTGCAGATTGTTTTTCTTGTTCGAGTTTAGATCCTGATCTATTTTTCTTTTGCTTAGTTTGTATCTAAAAGGGTATAACACCAAATTTTGTATCAAAATAATACTAATTAAAATTTTATTTTCTTTGAATTTTTTAACCTTGTAAAATTCTCATTCGTAATTAATTTTCATAAGAAAATATTCCATATCAACAACAACAATGATGATAATTATTATATGATAATATAGTTAGCAAATTCAATTTTAAACATCCTAAATTTGTTTCTTTGGAAAACTGCAATTTATTTTCGTGAGTGTATATAGTGAGTAAAAATAATATTTTTATTCAGTTTAGATCAATTAGATTATATAATTGTAGAATGTAATAGTTTTCATTTTGAAGGCACTTTTAAGGGTGAAACAGAGATAAATACATTATTCGAAAGAAAAGAAAGTTTAATATTCATTTTGATAAGAAATTAATTATGTTCAATAGTATAGTTGGGTAACATTTTTGAGAAACTAACCTGCTTTTTTTCGTTTATAGTTTTATTATTTTATTCATGCAATTGGAGTCTTGGATATTTGAATGCCTGACATGTTGAAAATAATATTAGTTTGACAAGTTGAAGTAGAGGAATCAATCAATTTAGTCATATCATATGATTAATATATATGAAGGGCCACAAAATTTATTGATTTTGAAGAAATTCAGGGCCACTCACATGGACACTCCATTACTCCAATTTGGATTTGAAGCTATTTTAAGTTTCCTATGGTGACACTATCATTTGATCCAACATTTATCAATATGGCTACATGCTCACCTCAAGAATCAATATATGTATATACAATCAATAATTAATGATTTAAAATTGTGGGTCATGGTTCACAATTATCTTGGATTTTATCTACTTCTGACTCTTGGTATAAATTTTAAATTCATTTATAACGTTTAAAATTGGTTTGAATTTGAACTTTTAAAATATTGGATATTACAAGGTTTAAACTTAATTAGAGGAATTAGTATGCAAAAAAAAAAACAAATAATATAAATAATGCTTAAACTAAGCCCTCTTAAGTTAAAAGGTGAAAGCAAAAGAAACAAGTCAGAAATATTGGAGTTATAATTAATACAGATCATATCTATATATGTATATTGAGGGAATGAATCATGTATTTATGAACAATATAGCAACAAATTAGTAAGTTGTATATTTTTCTATAATACTTAAAAAATAGTACTGTTATTGTAAATTGAGTCATTAGTGGTTATTTTATTTCCAATTATCCTTAAAAATAATATGATCTGTATTGACTGAGTTTCCTCTTGGGTGATGTTCAATGATAGAGTGTTATTCAATAATAAATTATGCTTTCTATTAAACAAAAACTGCATTTGAGATGTGATAGGCTCTGAGCTGTTCAATATTAAATGTTAAAATGATTATATTACCTCCACATCCACACATATAAAATAATATATTCCTTTTTCACCAACTTAACAGCGAGTGTACTGGCAAGGATAAAGATTAGGGAAATAAATTGAGGACAAATCAACACGTAAATAACTTTTTAGCCATTATTTTCAAATTAACATGGGTGTCTTCTATTTTATGAAATATTTTCTTCATCCATAAAAAATAGTCTCATTAGTGGACGATACGAGTTTTAATCTACAATTAGTAAAGTAAGAGAGATATGGGGAAAAAGTAATTGAAGAGATGGAGAAAAAGTGGTTAAAGAGATAAAAAGTGGTGGGTTCTAGTGGTGATGTTTAAGAGTATTGTATTGTGAGAAATTTTCTATAAATAGAATGAGACTATTTTTTATGGACATACCAAAATAGAAAAACATGATTATTTTTCATAGACAGAACGAGTATGATTAATAGGATAGATTGTTTTGGATGGAGGATGAATTTTTTTATCAAAGTTTATTTTTTTTCTTCTTCTATTCACTTTAATTCATGATAAAATTATCATAAGTATTAGTGTGATAAAATTATATGTCACTCATTTTTTTATGTTTTTCACTTTAGAAAACACCTTATAAAAAGGTTAGAATCACTAGCAATATTTTTTTTTTCATTTTTTACTATTTCTTATTTTTTATGATAAAATTGCAAGAAAGAAGAATACACCCTATGCGGAAAAACAATATCAACACAATCATTCTTACGTCTGTTTCCAAAGAAAAACATGAGTTCAAAACAAAAAAGACGAAACTCTATTACTCAATCACAGATATATCACCAGAAACAAAGAAAGAAAGAAAATAGAGAGTACAAAATATACCTGTTTCATAGACATATACCCGGAGCCGGCGCCGCCGCCGTGGACCACCAGCGATCCGGTATCAGGCGAACCCAAATAATCATCGGCGACGGACGACAAGCTTGACGCCGGCGACATCCAACCCGGACCCGGATCCGATCCGGGATCCGACAGCGTGATGTCCACGATATCCACTCCCCACAGCACCCAACTCTGCGTCGCCGTCCGCTGCGGCACGTCGTGCGTGACCGAGTTCCTCCACGGCGGCGCGCCGCCGTTGCCTCTCAGGAACTTGCCGTGCTCAGTCATTAGCTTCACGCTGTGCCCCTCCTTCACCGGCTGCCACTCGACGGCGGCGTCGGTGAGATTTCCCGGCGGGGTTTGGAGGACCTTCTTCCCCGTCATTCCGAGGAGAAACGGCTCCTCCGCGGCGGTGAGGTATAGCCCGTGGCAGCTCTTTAGGTGTAGGCGGTCGCGTTTCCCTTCGATGAGTTCAACAGTCCACCGCGCGTTGCGGGACGCGCCGTTACGGCTCTGGCGGACCGTCGTCTCGTCGTCGTCAGCAACGAGGTATTTCCCGAGGTGGCTTTGGAGCCGGACTGCTTTTGCTTTGGTGAAGAACTCCATTCCATCCTGCAAATTCTCGTCACAATTTATAAGCTCTTTAGAACATGTTCTTAAAAAATGTTTGAAAAATAATTATTCTTAAATTATAGTTCAATTTTTATTCTATTATGATTTTTTGATTTGAAGTTAGAAATATTACAAATATAACCTATGTTTATTTTCATTATTCACTTAGTAGTAAGTCAAATTTTTTGATGTGTCTTTTCAAATAAACGGATATCAAAACATATGAATGTCTATAAACAATTTAAAATATTTTTTAAAATACTAAACTCTCTTAAGATGGACTCCTATAAAGATATATGCATAGACAAATATGATATTATCACTTATTTTTTAAATGATTAACACTTTTCTTCATAATAATTGATACTTTCTAGTTAGATGATAAAAAAAGTTAATGACGTTTTTTTAGTAATTGTGACCTTTCTTAATGATATATGACATTTTTAGGAAATTTGTATCATGTGGACACCTCACAAAAGTTTTTGTGAACTTTCTTAAAAGAAAATTGTGACTCGGGTATATAGGAATGTTAATCGGGTCAATCCTATTAAATTGTCGGGTTATTTGGTTACGGATTATACGAATTGTAATTTTTTCGGATTAGAAATTCTCACCATAACCCTAAATTATCGGGTTTCGGGCTAACTCATCGGACTAATTAGACTCAACAAAAACTTAAGAATTTTTTAAATTAATATATTAATTTTGATAATTATATATTTGTAATAAAGAAATATATCTGTAAATGAATGTCGCTTTAGCTCAAAACTTACTGTAACTCTTAGAGAAGTAAGAATATACATTTTTTCATAAATGATAATCATTTTTTAAATTTTGAATCTAAACGTTTTATATTAAATGTTATAATAAAATATAAAAAGTGAAATTATAAATATAAATTTTAATATTAAATCAAAATGCATTTTCATGTACATTTGAAAAAAAAAATTATTATAGTAGCTTTCAAAAGTTGGAAAAAATTTAAAGTAATAAAATTTGAAAACTAAATAATGAGAACTCGTCAATTTTTGGATCAACCCTATGAGGCTCAGGATATATTCGGGCCAACTCTATCAGGATGCTGTCTATTCAGTTTAGGGTCACTGGAATTGAGATTATTTTCGAATTATAGGTTTTTAGCCCTAAGTTATTATGTTACAAAAGAAATAAATATAGCCTATATATTTTATAATATTTATGAGGTGAAGACTGACACTACAATTTAAAAATCACCCGAGGAAAAAAAAACGAAATTCTAATCAACTAGATGGTAGAAAGAAATGACTATTACCTGTCTACCGCCAGTGTGAACGGACCTATCCGACGCAAGAGACGGCCACCGTCTCTCCGCCGCGAAAATCGACTTCCTCCGCCCCTCAGCCGCACCCGGCGTGGCAACGAGCGGCGAATTGGGGCCGGAAGAATCCGAAAAACTCGACGCATTACTCAACCGCGGAAGATACTCATCCTCCAACACCGAAACATCGACTTCCTCCACTTCCCACAGCACCCAATCCTGCGTCGCCGTCCGATGCGGCAGATCGTGCGTCACCGAGTTCCTCCACGGCGGCGTCGCCCCGTTCGCCCGCAAAAACTTCCCGCCCTTCGCCCTCAGCTTCACGCTGTAGCCCTCTCTGATCGGCTCCCAATCCACCGAAGCATCTCTCATCGGATTCGCAGAAGCTTGCAGCAACACTATTTTGCCGGTCATCCCGAGCAAATACGGCTCGTCGGAGGCGGTGAGGTAGAGCCCGTGGCGGCTTTTCAGGCGGATGACGTGCGCATTGCCGTCCACGAGATCCACGCGCCATGTCGCTCTCCTCGACGCGCCGTCGCGGCTTTGACGGACGGTTTCTTGGTCGTCGTCGGCGACTAGGTACTTGTCGAGGTGGCTTTTGAGCCTCACGGCTTTGGCGTTGTTGAAGAATTCCATGAATTTATGTGATGATTTATTTGAATTGTTTTTTTTGATGTTTGTTGGATTTTTGTGATTTGAAGAGTGAATTAATATTAGATATCTCGGAATTCACTTAGGTTAGGTGGTTCGGATTGTTGACTTGTAGATGATGTTTTGGATTTCATCTTTTTATTCAAACGCAATTAAGGTTCCACATGTTTCTTCCTCTTTTCCTCTCTAATTATAAGTAGCTACTCAACAATTTCAATTCTAGACATGGTATTGTGATCGATCTTATTTTCTCGGGTTTGTTCTATTTGGATATGGGCTAGGAATTTACGAGTAAGAATATAAGGATTTTTATGTGGTTTGATCGTAATTGATCTACGTCCACGGCTCAAAGCATATAACTTGAATGTTATTGCAGTATGATTACAAGTATAGAGTGTTCAACCCTTTCTACGTCTAAGACTATCTCTATTTATACTATTACATGAGCTTAGCCCGAATAAATGAGCCATTAAAGAGAGTCGGCGGTTACAGAGATCGTGGGGGAGGTTTCCGGGATCGTGGCTGGCGGTTATGGAGTAGTGGAGGTAGTGGGCGGTTGTAGCCGAGCTTCTACCTTACTTGGTGCCGAGCTGCATGTGTTTGATCCGAATTCCCTTATGGACGCACTGTTGACCCTTGGTCCGAGCTCCTTTATAGCCGAGCTGTTGGCTTATGCATCCGAACTCCCTTATGGCCGAGCTGGCTGCTGGCTTTTAGTCCGAGTTCCCTTGTGGACGAACTGTTGACCCTTGGTCCGAGCTCCTTCGTAGCCGAGCTGTTGCCTGATGGGCTGGACTTCTAATGGGCCGAACTTGTCGTGGAGGACGAGCCGATTGGAGGGGTTCGGCACGGATGAGACGTTCAGCGAACTTGAAGGTCTAGGAACGATTTCGGAAGAGTACTCTGAGATCGACCTCGCCGAAGTGGGGTTGAGCCCTTATGATCCTGCCACAATGGTGGAGCCGGTGAAGGGTGAGTCTCGTCCTTCTGTCGCTATGTTTTTGAATAATGATTTTATTCTAACTTGTATTTTTGTCACGCAGTGAACTTCCCCTCGAAGAAGAGGAAGAAGCCGAGCTCAACCACCGAGGCTGAGAAGGTGGTCTCTAAATCATCGAAGATGGGTGCCGCCGCAGCCCTTACACCAGATTCGTCGCCAACCGAGCTGAGAAGACGCCGAGGCAATGCGGCGTTGGAAGAAACAGTTCATCTGAGTAGGGAACTGGCAGTGGTGACTGGGTCGTCACCGAAGCCAGAAGTGGGACTGCCACCGCCGTTCCCCGAGGTAAGTTTTGACCTATGCCGAGCTGACTTCGACTTTAATTATTACCCATACTGATCTCGATTTTTATTGCATACAGGGGGCCGAGACGATGGGATCCATGATGCTGCGCTACCTCAATGATGGGGCAGAGCAGTATCAGAGGGTGGCTCATCCCGCCCAAATATTAGAAAGAGAGAAGGCAGCTCTCGTTGAGGAGGTGGCTAGGGCCAAGGCGGATGCCTCCGAGGCCAGGAAAATAGTGGCTACGGCGGGTGCGGAGGCTGCTGCTGCGAGGGCCGAGGTGGCCGCTACGAAGGCGGGAGCCAAGGCACTTAAGGCTGAAGTAGAGGTGGTAAGGGCAGAGGCGGAGGCGGCCGAGGTCGAGGCGGCTAAGGCTCGAGAGGTCGAACTAGCGGCCTCGCAGGGACAGGTGCTCCGTGCCTTTGCGGAGAGGATGTTCCTATGCGGCCGGTTTTCGCAGCTGGCGCACGAGCTTGCCCACATTCTGAACTCCAGCGCAGCCACCGAGACGGCCGAGGAGATCGCCTCGGAATTCCTCGATCTAGACCTCTCCAAATTTCAGGTCGAGGTACCGTCGGATGACGACCTGGTCCGGGATTATGCCAAGGCTTTGGCAGAAGGGATGAGAGACTTCCCTGTTTTGGAGAAGCTCACCTCTTCCTCGACGCTGCTGACTGCCGACGCTGTCCGGGCGTGCCCTGTGGATCGGGACGTTCTGGTGGAGCGTCTGATAGCCGATCTGGGCGAGGGTGGCTTGCAGGGAGAGGAGAGATCGTGCCCTTCTTCGCCAAGAGACACCGAACCCACTGAAGAAATGGCCGAAGCCGAGGCCGAGGGTCAAGCGTCCCAGCGTGAAGCCGAAGTCCTTCCTCCTGAAGGCTCGAGTGGAGGGGTATAACTTGTATTTTTTTTTTGTGTTCACTTTGACTGGTGTACTTTCGGCACCTTTGTACCTGTTGACGCCATTAATAAAAAAGAAAACCTTTTCTGAATTGTATCTTTTTCTGTTTCTGCTCGTTTAGCCCATTGGCGATGTGTCTGATCTGATCGAATGAATCCATCAATTGCGCGAAGAGTTGGACGTGAGAGAGGGCGACTTCGCGAACTGCGAGGACAGGCTTCGCCATTTTCAAGACGAAGCTTCGGCGAAATTGACCGGGGCCCAGGAGAGATATGACGAGCTGAAAGCTCGGAATCTCGAACTAGAAGAGAAATATGGGATGTCCGAGGAGAAAGCTAAACAGACCGATAAGAGGCACGCGATCGCCGAGGACAAGGCCAAGCGGGCTGCTAAGAAGCATGCGCAAATTGCTAGGGAGCATGTCGAGTTCGCTGCCGACGCGAGAGTCTGAGACCTTCTGGAGAAATATCCCGAGTACAAGGCGCGGTATGGGCAGAACTCGAAGCAGTTCCTTGACCTGCTTGAAGAGCTGAAACAGCTATGCGCAAGCCATCCTTTGGTATCAGTCAATCGCCCCCGGTTAAGAGCGCTCATGGCTTCGTTTGGTGAACCCTCGAGTTCGGTGAATCCCGATCCGAGCTCGGAGAGAGTACTTCGCCCTAGGTCGGGACAGACGACGTCTGCTCGAGAGGTGGATCCTTCAACTGCGGTGAACCGTGGCTCTGATATAGGTCGACTTACCCCGGAGTCTCTTGATCAAGAACGGGAATTCCGTCGCCAAGAACGGGAGGTAGCTGCCAGACGAGGTCGAGGTCGGGGCTCTTCGACCAGCCGAACTCAGGGAACTCGGGCGGCTCGCGACCGGGGGAAGGAAGGGGCTCGAAGTAGAAGTAGGAGTAGGTTGAATATAGACGATATCTTGAACATGAGTAGGAACAGAAACTTAGGGGGAGACTAGACGAACTCCTTGTAATAGGCAGTCTCCCTGTTTCTTCCGAACTTGTAGGTGTGTAAATCGTTGTCTTCAATAACTAAACTCAGTTTACTTAACTCTTTTATCTTCGATATCTCGTCTTTATATTCTATCTTCGACT